>OU342742.1:355195864-355471822 GCA_910589775.1 Avena eriantha
TCAATAAGTGAGAAGGAGGGCGAGTGAGGTTATTTATGTTTCTTATATAACCGTTGTTACTAATTAACGGACGTACATCCATTTATGGTTGGGCGGATGCGTATCGTGTTTCTATAGAACTTTGTAGATATTATCTTTCGCTACAATTGTGTCACCTCCAGGTTGTCCCCTTTAGATGTATTAAGACTTGCTGAGTACCCCTAGGGTCTCACACGATAAATATTTGGTTTAGGTGGACAGGTATACTCTTAGGAAGGCTACTGGGTCGAACAGACCGATGATTGTGGCAATGACCATCAGGTGTAGAGATTCCAGGGATGAAGATCCATGAGATCTGTGGGCAGGATGTGCTTATTTTAGAGGCATCTTATGCCAATTTTATTCTTAATCCATAATCGGATCTTGTTTTTCCGCTTTCGCTTGACACTCTGATGTGTGATGTATGAGGATATATCCTAAACTATTATATCTATCTAGGATATTTGGATCTTGCCGTATGTCGTTAAATATTTTTGTTTCCATTGTTTCTAGATGATGTGACTCTAATGTCCATTGTAAGTCGCAGCCATACATTTTTATATGTGTATGTCGTGGTCGCGTTACCTGTCG
The DNA here is from genome assembly GCA_910589775.1 of Avena eriantha. Classification (NCBI taxonomy): domain Eukaryota; kingdom Viridiplantae; phylum Streptophyta; class Magnoliopsida; order Poales; family Poaceae; genus Avena; species Avena eriantha. The sequence continues at coordinate 355,196,474 of OU342742.1, forward strand.
CTTATGCCGTTCGCTCTTGTCCAGATGTCTTGAAAGTGGATAACACTACTAGAGAAAACCCTACCACCGGCGAACAAAAAAGGGTCATCACGGGTGCACTGGTGCTCGCCGGCGGTAAGTCCGCATCGTCGGCGCCCTCATAATTCACTGGTGGTAATATGCCACTACTGCCGGTGAGCGTCTATACACGCCGGGGGTAAGTCCGCATCGCCGACGCGTCCACAATTCACCGGTGGTAATATGCCTCTACTACCGGCGAGCAACTGTGTATGCCGGGGGTAGTACAACATAGCACAGGCGAATACAAATTCGCCAGGGATAGCACCATGATTTCACCAGCGGTAATATTACCAAGAGTAAAAAAAGGCAGATCGAAATACACAGAATACACTGTAATATTGCTAGAATACATAGGATAATGACAGAATACACACAACAGATATAGAGAATACACAAATATTCAAAGCATGCATCAATAACATTCAAACAGTTCACACAAATGTATAAAGTGACCATATGGTTCAAACTTGGACTCCCACTAGCAAATATTACACAAACACATCATCACAACTCTCTGAAGATGCATGACCTAGCTAGACAACAAGGGCATAATAGACTAGAGAGGCGGTGGTGGCTGCGAGCATCATCACGACGAAGGGGGTCAACTGGCTCCTCCACCTCTCCCTCCTCCACCGTGCTAGAAACGTCACGTAGCGAGTTTCAGCCTCCTCCGAAGTGGCATAGCCCTTGTAACTATTCCCGCAGAAACGGTGGACCTGCCTCCTACAATCCTCCCAGTCGTTGTAGACTCCGGAAACCCTGCCCTCGTACACGACATACCACGGCATCTGCGCGCACACACACACAAGAAAGAAATATTAGCGTTGTCAGCACATATTCATAATAGAGATATAACATATAGGTATGCAAAAAAAGAAAAAGCATCAGATATAGCTAAGTAATTCTATGACTAACATTTGCATGGAAAGATAGGTATGCAAAAAAGAAAAGCATAAAATAAACTAATCTTAATTCTATGACTAACATTTGCAGGAGACAAGTTTGTGACTCGATCAGGTTTTCTTCGGCTTTGGCAGGAAGGGATGGATTCCACCTAGCATGGTGAATGTTCTACCATCGACGACTAAAGCTAAGCAGTCCTCGATCTCTGCATTAGTCAGTGGGATACCACTGTAGTTGAATGTGGCACCTCTAGTCAAGACATCCCTCTCGAGTATCGTGCCAATCTCCCGCTGGATGGCACAGAACTCAGCTATGATATTTTCATCGGTCGTTTCCGTAATGTCTCTGCCCCTTTTCTCGAGACCGGATGGCATCAAGAGTTGCTCCTCGTCCTTTGCGTACTCCCTATCTGTAGGATTGCGATCCAGGGCTCCATCCCAGTCGACGATTTCCTAAGGCAGGGGAAATTGGTTACGTGGGAGTTCACATAGATGCCTTTGGATCTTTTCTCATACTTGAGTGGGCCAACCGCGACTCTGAAACCGTTGAGGGCTTTATCAAGAGTAGATTTGACGTCGGTGTAGTCTTTCTACACGTCTCTCTCAAAGTCGAGATAGATGACATGGGAATAATACGGTTGAAAGGCGATGAGGACGCACCCATTCTCTCTGCGCAAAATAGTTGGAATAAATTGTCATCCTCGGCTATTAAGAAAATTCACGAAAGAATGTAATAGCGGGAAGTTTAACGACCAACTACTTACTCAGGAAAGTATGGAAGGAGAAAGCAAGACTTGTCTTTATTCGCCACCAAGAAATCCGTGATATACTTCGCGACAAACGCTTGTTCCTTGTCGACGGTGCCTATAGTCATGTAGAAGGGGTCCATGATAGCGAGGTGCAGGGTCTTCTCCATGATGATATCGTGCGCCATTTTTAGCGATACCAGGCGGACCACGTTTCGATCGAGCGATAACATGTGGAAGAGCTTAAAGATGTCTTCATATGTGATGAAGAACAACTCGCCGGGGGTGGTGGTGGCGAAGCCACAGTTAGTGGGCACCCAGACCGTGAAGAGCGGGTACGAGGGATTTTTATCTTTGAGAAGTTGCTGCTCTAGATACCGAACAGTCTAATGCAGGCTACATAGGTCCGGCGACAACATCTTAACAATGTGGTCCAGCGGGATCGGTTCACCAAGGAAATGCATCATCCTCCACTTGGTCGGCAGCTTGTCGAGAACCACTTTCTTGGTTGTTGCAGCGTCTTTCCAATGCTTCTGCTTCCTCTTCCTGCTCTTCTTATGGAACGGAGGGGTGCCGGTTTGTCTTATCACCTCCATGGCCGTCTCACGAAGTGTCCTCGGGGTAACCTTAGCATGCAGCGGAGCGCTGAAGGCGGTAGTGTCTTCCGGCTTGGGTGTTTCTTGAGAAGAGAAGATCTTCTTCTTCTTCATGATATCACAGGTGGGTGCCTCGGAAGGAGCAACATCAATCGGAGCCTCCAAATAAGCGAAGAACGAATCGATGTGAGCCTTATCGATGTCCACTGTGTTGTCGTGCTCATGTGTCTCGGGATCAGGAGGATCATCAGCAGGTGGAGGAGTAACCCTTTGGCTTGCCGCCGCAGGCACAGACACTGGACTGACCCTTTCTTCGCTTGCCGCCGCAGGCACACACACTGGAGTGACCCTTTCTTGGCTTGCCGCCGCAAGCACAGATGTTGGAGTGACCCTTTCTTTAGTGGTCTCCAACCGAACTAGGGCTTTCGGCCATAGAAGGACATGATTCTTCAGTTGCCCGATATTCAGCTTGTCTTCGGCATCCGGTGTTTGATGAGGAGGAACCAAGTGTGCGCATCCCGTGAACGACCCATCCACCTCAACCCGGTGCAAGCTATCATCCATAGGCTTGCAGTGGAACGTCCGGTGTGTTGGGTTCATGATGCGTCCCCTCGCAACATCCTTGAGCTTGTTGTCCACATACATGAGCATGGTTCAAGTACACTTTGCTCCTATGAAGAAACATGCATGTGTAGGTGAGAGAGGGGCGGCGACAAAGTAATTAACTTGCATAGAGGCTCAATTAATTACCGTGAGAGTGTCGATCTCGGCTCGTGACGAGGGACCGGTGCAGGGCGTGCAAGTGATCGAGGGGCTATTGGCTGCCCCCATGGCCGTCGAATCCTCCCTAGCACCTGCATTGGAGCCGACGGGTGGAGTCACCAATATGGCGCGTCTTGAGCCCGTGTAGCAGGAGGCGGCATGTTGCCCGAGTTGTTGCCGCCTAGGCTGATCATCGGGAGTGGTCCCGTTTGGCCGCTGACGAAGTAAGTGGAGATTGACGCCACCATTCTAAGAATGATCTCATTGAACCTGCTGGCCACCACACCATTGACCTTGCTGGACACCTCTGCCTGGACCCTAGTTTCTACCTCAGTATGGACCGCGGCTTGGACGCGCTGGTCAAAGGTTGCTTCCAAGTTGGCCACCTTGTCCAATAGAGTCGTGTTCTCCCGGTCCTTCTTCGCCTGCAGCGAGTCCTTGGTGGTGGGCACGTCCAAGCCATAATCAACATGCTGGCGACCTCCTCCGGTGCCGGGGACACGGCCTCTTGCTGGCCTCTTCAATGGTGGTTGCTCCTTCACGATGTTCAAGCCCCTGATAAAATGGTTTTCCCACGGGACTTTGCCCGTCGACGTTTGGGTTGCGAACTGCAAGAAGTAGCATAAAGAATTTTAGAGATGGAGTTGTGGTGAGCAGTATGAAACTAGTAAACTGGTAAAATTGCTTACCACTACGTTCTCAACTTGCACCACCTTTGGTTCGGTGACCAAGACAACACCCTCCACCACTGCAAGGCTCGTGACAAGTTTCCCGTCCACATTTTTACGGTACCAGGACCTGACAAATGCCCTGAAGAGCGGGTCCTTGTACTTGGCCCAAGGGTTCTCGATGCCCTTCTCTACGTAGGTCTACTCCTCCTTCTGACACTTGTCTGCCTTGCCGTCGTAGCCACGGCAACTGGCGACCGATGTCCGCCAACTCCTTTCCCCAGGCCGACTGATCCTTGGTGTAGGCTAGGTCCTTGTTTTCTAGGAAGCGTGTGTAGTCCTCGGGCATAAGTCGCGGGAAGTGGCACTTGATCTCTTCCCATGGCTCGTCGTCAGCAATCATCCCCCTTAGCATGGTTTTATAACCTCTAATGTTCCTGGTGAATCTGCCGAGGGAGAACTTGTTCACGATGTTCTCCTCGAGATCGGGGAACTGGTACCATGCGTGCAGCCGCAAGAGGGGTTGGTCCTGCAGATGCTTCTTCTTCTTCATTCGGAGTTTCGTCTCATTGACATTGACGACGTCCCGAAGGATAGCTCCCAGTTGGAGGCCGTACCCCCCCGCGAGATGCTTTGGCTCCGTAGGATACCGGTCTTGGGGTCCACCGCTGTGAATGTCTCCTTCATGGCGCCGATCGTGTTCGGTCGCCGCTTCTTCTGTTCCCTCTTGGCCTCGGTCGTTGTCTCCGAGCCACCCCCGTCGGCACCACTATTAGTGGTCTCGTCACCCCTTTCATGACTGCCATCAAGGCCATCATCGACGCCCATCTACTCACCGCCATCATCGGTGGTCTCGTCGTCTTGTTCACCCCCTACCTCCTCCAGCTCTGTGTCCTCGGACATGAGCTTGCAGTGCTCCTCTAAGTCTCGCTGGCCACGATCGTCTTCGTTGCGGTTCCTAGAAGACGGCATGGCTATACCAAGCACTACACAAGCAAAAAGAAAGGATTTTAGATACGAAAATTCATGGCGAAAATCTGGCATGACCTTTGCTAAAAATGGTCATGCCTGAGTGCTAGAAATTCGCCGGAACGGAATTTAATCGACATTCCAATGAAACATTGGCACTCAATGTACCTGCACAACATTCACAGCTGCAGCAACACAGCTACAACCACCATATTTGGCACAAAAACAGGGACTGCAGTAGCTAAACTACCATAATTCAACCACCATGCACCAAAACAAGGGGCAGCCGTAGCTAAACCAACAAAATTCAACCACCATGAAAAAAAATAGGGTCAGCCGTAGCTTAAGACACCAGAATCCATCTCACAACATCACCAAATAAAAATATGCTCACCGAGGGTGCCGAGCACCTGGAGCGTAGGCTTGACGTAGCGTGCGGTCGAGGACGAAGTGGACGTGGCAGTGCTCGGGCCTCCTCCTCCACCTTCTTCTGCAAAAAGAAAACAGATTAGGAAAATTGGTTAAGTAACTACATACAGCATCTCATATGAAAACATAAAAATTAGTTAACTAACTAAATTCCTTGTAATTCAAAGCCCCCTCAAATCCACTCCAAACCACTCTAATCTCCTTGGGCATGGGATTAACAAAACATGGCCTAATTGTTCTTTTAAAATCCCAGCTGCATTATCAGTGTAACACCCCAGCCACTCCCGGGTAGCAGCTCTCAAGGCTCCATACCAGATCCATGGCTAATCAAGTGATTAACTCCGGCCATTAGCACTTGTATATACTAGTTAATTAGTACTATCGCCCCTGTGTATCCATCTCACGTCCCAATAGTCGTGGGTGGCCACGGGATATGACACTAGCACTAGCGTAGCATACGCGTTGTACTATTGAGAGTGTTTTACCTCTTTAGTAACGGTTTACTTGTTGACGGAATGCAACAAATGTGGAAAGAGAGGTTAAGTTAACTTTTTTTTTGCGCACGACCAGTCTTTTTAGTGGAAGTCCCTGTGATAGAACAATGATTAAATAAGAAAATAAACAATTGCTAATGCTGACCATCAAGCCGTGAATGTGCAGAGATGTGAGCGTGAATGTGCAGAGATGTGAGTGAAAAATGCATGGAGGTGTTCAATGAACAAAGCAAACTGTAGTAGGGTTTGTCTGAGTTCACCGGCGCAGCGGTCTGAATTTTTCTCAACATTACGTAGTTCGTTTGCAGAGGATTGATGAATATTTAGTTTCTTGAATCTCACCAAAGTTGGATTACAAATCATGATATCTATGTACATTATCCAACCAACGAATGATGTTGGATACAGTATGCCTACAATATGATTCTTTTACAAGTTTCTTTGTTTTCAACTTTGCAAGTATGGCCGATATAGTGAACTCACTAATAAGTAACAGGTACTTTGCCTATACACCACTAGGATCTAGGTTCACAGATAGGATCAGAATGAAAAATAACAGATAAAACATACATAAATGGAAAACATTTTTATATACCAATTTGCTCAGCACACCCCATCTCTATTGTTGTTACCGTAAAAGGAGGAACAGAGTAATGAAGAGAGTGTTGATGAGCCTGCCTGCTGGTTCCTACAACTATCAAGTCATTTTAATCATTGTCTCATCAAATTAGTCCTTTTAACTTGATTATCAAGGACATAGAGATGTACTATTGCCTAAAATGGATCCAATAAATATGTCTGGTCAAACTAAGGATAATCCACTAGTCATAAGTTCAAATGTCAGGGTGACACAGTTGTCAGTCCAGTTACCATTTGACATTGTACACAAACCCAAGTTGTTGAGAACAGATAACACATCATGTTGTGTGCATATTAGTGTACTTTCAGGTACAGTGCACTGAGTGCAGTAAAAGGTTGTAGAACCTCATAGTCGTATAAGATGGTTGATGGAGCTAAAATAATGTTAGGAATCCTTAACCCTCTGCTAAGTTTTAGAGACATAATAACAATTGACAAAAGCAACTCTAAATACCAAAGGCATCAGATAGCAAGAACACCGCATCTCTGTTATTAAACAAAAAGACCGTTGTGCTCATTAAAGCCAAACACCTGGAATCTGGATGCTCGCGATACCCTACTTCCCACGAGAGATAGCCTCCATTGTCCATGTAAGGTACTAATTAAACTGAACTGGTTCTACATATACAATTTGCTGAGCACAACCCGTTTTAACTGTTTCTATAATAAGAGGGACATATTAGGAGGTAGATTAGGGGGAGAGGGGGAGAGGAAGGGGGTACCTGCGGGCGGCCGGCCACGGTACGGCGATGGCTTCTCCACAGGGGCCTCCACCTCCTCCGGGTGGTCAACGAGGGGCGCAGCTCCGTCCACAGGCTCCTGCGAGGTGGAGACGGTTAGGTAGTGGAGGGCGCGGGGGAGAGGGGGCCGGGTGGGACTCACCTCGCTAACGGCGGACGGCGGCGGATCGATGGGGACGATGACGGGCGGACGGCGGTAGATCGACGGACAGACGACGACGGGCGCGCGCTCGAGGCAGTGTGGGGATCGATCTAGCATTGGGAGGGAGGCCGACATCTTATCCCACGGGTGGGACCCATAGTCAGCGTACCCCCAACGTATGCGCGAAATCACCGGCGATAATCTTAGGGTCACTGGTAGGTGGGGCCAGCACGTGGTACCCCCGGCGTATGGCCCGAATTCGCCGCTGGTAAGTTTTTTTAGGCAAATTAACACACATAAAATAATAACTAGGGATGTAATCAGATCAGACCGGATCAGATTTCCTCTCTACCATATCATATTCCATATTTTCCCCGCGGATTCAGACCGGATCGAATTACAACCGGTTACAGATTCGAATACAGATATACTACATCGTGGATTCGGAACGGAAATAGAGTGGATTCAAGACGAAAAAGAAGTAATCGGATCGGAACATGCATAAGTAGTCTGACAACAAAAATTGATTGATAAAACAAGTTTAACAAAATACTATTGGATTCAACAATTGTAACATGATTGAATGAGGAAATATAACTTGACCACATGAATAAATAAGTGGATGTGTATGAAATAACACACATAAGAGCTAAAATAGCACTTATGGTCCGAATTCGCCGTTGGTAAGGTTTTTTTGTCACTTGATGCGACTAAGCGCAACGCAGTTCCGTCGGAGGCAAACACACATAAAATGATAGCAATTCCATCGGTGGCAAACACGCAGAAAATGATAGCAACTCCCTCGTAGGCAAATACACATAAAATGATGGCTAAGTTATATTAGTTGCAATTCCGTCGCCATCTCCATAGGAGTTTAATGAGTATGTAGTACACAATTATACATAAAATCATTAATAAGAGATACACATAAAATGATGAGTGTTAATTTCTCGACCACGCCAATCTTACTGTTTCTTCTACGCACACTGCTTTTTCTTCTTGCCCTTCTGCTTGGTCTTTTTTGACTTGACCCCGCCAGTCTCATCATCGTGACGCCTTGTGTACAGAGGAATTATTGTAGCTGAAGACCTAGGTAGCATGGTCCTTCTTCTCGCTTTTGTGTATGTTGCATCATCTTCATCAGGTTCTTCCATCATCGGGTCACCGACGAGTCTGTCAAAGTCTTTCTCGTCTGTGACTCCATCCATTCCGACGAGGGCCCTTTTGCCTCTCCTCAGAACGACACGGCTAGGCCTTGGTGGGTCAGTAATGAAGAAGAATTGCTTGACATGCTTAGCCAGTACCCATGGCTCATTTTGCGCGGTGGGTTTTCTGGTCTTGGATTTGTTGGGAAAACACATGGTGGTGAAATACTCGTCTTCTTTTCTGACATCTGTAGCCCATGTGACACGGATACTCGATAGCTTCTCCCCGACGTAGTCGAGCTCCCAGGTTTCCTTGATCCTTCCTTAGTATCTTTTCTTCTCTTCACCCATGTAAGATTCCATCATCACACCCGAGTTCTGATAGTCGCTTCTTCTGTCTCTCTCCTCCATGTAGAATGTGTAACCGCTGATGTCATATGCTTGATAAGTCATGAGGTTTGGCGCGGGCCCGTAAGACAAGGCTACTGTGATTTTTTCCGCGACACTTGTCATTGGCGAGGGATTGGCATCAATCTGGTCTTTGAACCAGCGCGCGAAAGAGGAGTTATACGCTCTAAATACTTCTTCTTCCATCATCGGCCTATTAGCATTGTTCTCGATCATGGTTTTGTGCTTTTCTACCCAAGGCGTGACATTGTCCATGTGCTGTAGCGCTACTAAGTGGGCCCTATCAAAGTCGACTCTCCTATCAGACTGATCCACGTCCATTTTCTTCTTGCCACTGCGGTGGCCTACTCCCTCAAACTTGCCGAGGTGCTTGTTCGTGGGAAAACCAATCAGACGTGGGTTTTCCTTGTTTAGATAATTCTTGCAGAAAGAGACGCACTACTCGGTGAGAAAGCCCTGGACGATGCTTCCATCTGAATGTGCCTTGTTATGGACGTATCCTTTGATGATCCTGTTCATTCTTTCTAATACCATCATGTTGTGAAGGAATGGAGGCCCGAGATCCTCGACATCGTCCACTATATGCAGTAGCAGGTGGACCATGATGTCGAAGAATGCAGGCGGTAAGTACATCTCCACCTCGAATATGATGGTGACTATCTCTTCCTGTAGCCTCCCGAGTTTCTTGACGGTTATCAACTTCCAAGTGATGACGTTGAAGATGTTACCGAGGCTAGTCAGTGTTGCACGGACGTGCGGTTCCATGATCCCTCGGATTGCAACCAGAAGTATTTGTGTCATCATGATGTGACAGTCATGAGACTTCATCCCACTGAAGATTCCTTTTGTCGGGTCAAGCCATCTATGTATCAACCCCGCGTATCCTAAGGGGTACTTGGTTCCGAGGAGGCAACCAATCATCTTTTCGAGATCGTTAGGATATAGAGTGAAGCAGGAGGGACGCGGGGTTTCACTCTTCTTCACCCTTTTTCCCTTAGGATCTTCCGTCTCCTCCTCAACCGGCTGCTTCCCCGCCCTTTTGCGCTTGCGATCGTTTGTCTCCTCCTCAACCCTAGAAGAAGACATGGGGTGAAGCTCTTCTCTAATATTCAGGGCCTTCAGGTCATGTCTTGCTTTCAGCCCGTCTTTGGTCCTATCCGGCATGTTGAGCATAGTGCCAAGCAAGCTTTCGCACACGTTCTTTGTGATATGCATGACATCAAGGCTATGAGGCGTACCGAGGATCTTCCAGTACAACAAGTCCCAAAACATGGACCTCCTTTTCCATACCCCCATGAGCGGGTCGTGTTCCTTTTCCTTCTTATATCCTCGCTTCCGCTTATGCCTCTTTATCTTACCCAGCAGAGGGCAGTGTTTCCAGTTTTTCAACAAAGCATCGATATCCTCGCCGTTGTGCTTAGGTGGGGGTACTTCGAGCTCATCCTTGCCGTTGAACAGATCTCCACGCTTCCTCCACGGGTCATTCTCGGGTAGCCACATCCGCGTCCTCATGTAGACGGTTTTCGAAGACCCAGGATCCTTACCCAGCTGAAGAAATGGCGTCCTTTCCATGCACCTCACACAAGCCTTGTGTCCGTGGCACACCTGGCACGCGATATATCCGTATCCAAGATAGTCCTGCACCATCGTGATCAGCACTACTTTCGGACGGAAAGGTTGTTGGAGGTGAGCGTCCAATGTTTCTACCCCTTCGTCCCACAAGATGGCTAGCTCCTCCTTCAATCTCTCAAGATACAGGTTGATATCGCTCCCTGGATGCATCGGCCCTTGGATTAGCAAGCTCATGTGTATGTACTTCTTCTTCAGGCATAGCCATGGGGGGAGGTTGTACATCCATACAAACACGGGCCAGGTGATGTGCTTGTTGCTCAGGTTGCTGAACGGATTGAGTATGTCGGTGCTTGCACCCAGTCTGATGTTCCTTGGTTCTTTCCCGAAATCTTCGTACTCATCGTCTAATGCATTCCACTGTCTTGCATCCGAAGGGTGAGTCAGCACTGGGTTTTCAGCCTGCACTAGATCCTTCATCGCCGCCTCCTTCCTTTCCGCGTGTCAACGCATGAGCTTCGCTTCCTTGGGGTCCGTGAAGTACCGCTAGAGACGGGGCCTGACCGGGAAGTACCACACAACTTTTCGAGGAGCTTTTATCGTCCCTCTCTTGTATCAAGGTTCGCCGCACCTTGGGCACGCGGTCAAGTCCTTGTGCTTGTTCCGATACATCACACAGTCACTGATGAAAGCGTGGTATTTTTCGTGCGGTAAATCGAGAGGGCACACCACTTTCTTGGCCTCCTATAGGCTACCTGCCAACGTGTTATCTTTAGGTAAGTGCTTCTTCAAGTATTGGAAGAGATCGTCTGTTCTTGCATCGTTCCATCCGTATTTTGCCTTCATCTCTAGAAGATCGAGAGTTACTCTCAAGCGGGTCTCCTCCGGCCCGCTACCTGCATCGTACAACAGAGTTCTCGAGTCTATCTCCAGTTGATCCAACTTAGACTACCGTCTACCGGCGAAACTAGGGTCGGTGGATGTGTTGCCAAGAAGAATTTCCTGAAGATGAGGGTCGTGCACAGCCACGGTTAGCAGGATATTACTACTCCTGTCCTTTTCGTCTACATGTTCTTCTTCTTCCTGACCTTGTGCATCACCGTCGTCGTCGTGTGCGACATCCTATTCTTCTTCCTCCTCATCCTCTTCATTTTCGTGTTGAACGTCATCCTCTTCCTCATGGTCATCTTCATCATCCATCCACTAAGTGTAGCCCTCCTTGAAACTATACCTGAGCAGGTGCTTATTCACCGTGCATGACAAGGGGTCAAACAATGATGATAGTTTGCATTTTCTACACGGACATCTTATTTCCATGCGGTTATTTCAATACATGTCGGCAGTCGCGTGTTCCATGTATCTATCCATGTTGCTTTCCTTCATCTCGATTACCATCGTCGCTTGCACGATAAGAGAATAGATTAGAACTGTCGTCTTGGCTTTCACAGAAAAATCGGCATGACCTTTGTTAAAAATGGTCTCGCTAGAATGCCAGATGTTCGCCGGAACAGAAGTTAATCCATATTCCGGAAAAACATTGGCAACTCATTGTACGTGCACATTCCACCGACAAAAAAACGCCAAAAAGGTCCACATATGCATTCAACCACTTTTCACCATCACAAGTGACATCATCGGTGACTTGTAGCCAACTCATGCACACATTCCACCACATTATACCTATTAGTTGACGCGAGGTCCAAGAGCATCGGAGAGACGCCAAACGTCGACCGAAGAGAGTGTGTGTGTTGTCGGGACCTTATGCACGAGACCTAGATCTACCAATGGAGAGAATTAGGAAAGGTGGTGGGAGATAGATCTAGATCTAGATCTTGCTAGGTAGATCTAGTAATGCATGCGAGGGGAGCGACATCTCCTCAAATATATCAAACTTAGCTGGTTGAATTAGCTAAAATTGGTGGGGAGAAGTGGGGGAATGAGCTATCAAAGCTTAGCGTTGAGTTTCCATGAAAAGTGAGCTAGTGCTGAGTGAGGAGGTGTTGGTAGGTAGATGGCTCGGGTTTGTAATAATTCCTAGGTTACCACCGGCAGAAACAGCAAAAGCATCGGCGGTAATAGCACGGCCCAGTGGCCCACCCGGACCCACGTGCATCCCTGGCGAGCGGTTCCACATTCGCCAGTGGTATGTGCAAGTATCCCCGGCGCGCGAGGGCTGTTTCGCCAGCGGTAAGTGGCGGCCCATCCGGGGGCACGCGACCCACTCTATCCCTGGCGAGCGTGGGCCCTGTTCGTCAGCGCTCCGTCTGCTACCCCCAGCGAGCATCGCCGGATTCACTAGCGGTAAGTGGCTCCGCATCCGAGGGGCACGCGGCCCACCCAATCCCTAACATGCACGGGACCTGTTCGTCGGCGGTACTTGTGGTAGCCCCGGCGTGACCAGTGTGTGTGGCCGGTGGTAACTGTACGGAGGTCTAGAAGCCCTTACCTCTGGTGAGCCTGTGCCCACTTTGCCGACGGTAAGGAGTGCTGCTATAAGCTTTTCTCTACTAGTGTAAGGTGGTAGGCCGGTACCGTGCCTTCCTCCGCTTCAACGTGCCTACACATGGGTGACCTTGGGCCTCCGCGGTAGAATCACTTATCCACTTTTGGTTCATGGGTGTAAGGGCGAGCGTAAGGGAGAGCGTGGGTGTAAGGGCGAGCGTGTCTACACATGGGTGTAAGGGCGAGCGTGTCTACACATGGGTGTAAGGGCGAGCGTAATGTCCAAGGTATTACAATTGGTATTAGAGCCATTCCGCCCTTTAGGGTCTTAGCCAAGATGGTCGTTGTCGGTCTAGAAAATATTTTGGTAGCTATGTATACTAGGGAAAAACTAAACATGAGAGTAGGACTGCTTCCATTTTACTTCTTACCCACCCAGCCACCCATTTCTTGTAAAAATTCAAACCAGGATTCACATGTTTGGGGTTGTCCGTAGTACCATAGGTTGTGTTAGTCCTTTGTTGATCTGTTGCATCCAACCTTGTTGTCGCAATCTGCCTTTGGTTATCAACTGTTGGTACATTCCATACCGACAGGCTTATTTGTAAACTAGTGCGATCTATCCTACTCTTTGTTAACCCACTCAATCTTGTTAAGCTTGTTCTTCCTTCATGCATGCTTTCGCAGAATGTGGAGTTGCTAATATCTGTCTATTAAGTGGTTTTCCGCATCTATTTAGTATTTTAATGCCGAAAAATGCCGAATTTTTTCTTTGATACATATGTATTTCCACACTCCTTTTAAGTCGTGTGGGATATGCTATATATCTTCTTTTTATCAGCATGTTCATGCTAACTCAACCTTTTTGCTACCGGCGCTTCATCCTGAAGTTTTACTTCATCTTCAAATTCTTTTGGGGCTAAATACATAACTTGTGTCGATCCGATGCTGGTGATTGTAATTGGGTTCTCGGTATTGCTATATGACGCTTCTCATGAGTGGAATATGGTCTATGTTATCAATCTAATTCCCCAAATTATGGCGGATATCTCTTGTGATTTTGAGTTATACCGTGATCACATCTATATCATATTCAAGTATCTTTGGCAATTTCAAGGTTTCTTAATGCACTATGGTGGATTATCTTCCGTTGCCGCGCTTCATATCTTTTGGAACTCCATATACGCAAATGTTCTCTTTGATACAGAGGAATCTCGTCCTTTCATCTCCGATAGATTTGCTTAATGTATGAGTTATCATCGGTTCTTATCCAAAAATCTCTTCCCGTTTCAACCGATGATCTAATGAACCAGGCGAATAGTCAGTATCTCTTTTATTATATGAAGGGCTAGATAATCTATTCTTCTTATGCATCTTTTTCAACACGAATCCGTGCTCTTAATGTTGATCTTTCAACGAGCGTTGAGCTTAGAAGGTGTTTCGAGCATCTGTTCGTTTCTCCCGCCTCTTGAACTTGGTTTTCTTAGAACATCTCGATAACTCTTGGTGGTATATCGTGACGATATGATTGCCTATTCTATATCAATGGAAGAACGTCTTCCTTTTCCTCTCAAGCTTCGTGAACATCGCTTCTGTGCAAAGTTCTCAAAGTGTAAGTTCTGACTTTTTGAAGTCACCTATCTCGACCACGTCCTTCAGATAAAGGCGTCTCTACAATTCCAGAATCATCAAATCAATTGTTAATTCCATCCTACCAATTCCAATCAATTCCGGGGTTTTCCCTTGGTTTGTCAAGTAATTTTTGATGCTTTGTTGAAGAGTTCCTCAAGACGGCTACAATCTTTGTCAGATCTTCTCAAGAAGGATAAGAAATTCTTTGGTCTTTTGCTTATAAAGAAATCATTCAAACCCCTCTTGATTTACCTTCTATCCTCAATACGCCAGATGCCATGAAGACTTTCTAGATCTTTCATAATTCTTCTATTCCAGTTTTGGGGTTCTATCCTTGACCTATATGTTGGATATTTTATCTGTCGCTGTAATCTTCACTCATATCTTTTCCGATGGCTTGCAACTTCCGAAATGACGACAACATCATCATCTTTATCTGGATGGATCTGACAAAGTGTTGGCATCACCTCCTTGTTTTCTTACGAAGCATCGTGAATTCTGCTTGTCAAGATCTCTAGTCTGAAATTCGAGAGTTGGGTTGCACGATTTTGCCTATTCATGTAAAGATTAATGTTACGAGTGCAGGATGGAGTCATGAACATACCACCACTCTTATCATTTGCTCTTGTACATTGAATTGGTGGATTAATGCGAATTTACTCATTCCACATAAGTTAGAAGTGGCCTTTATCCCTTGAGACTTTTACTTCCGTCCTTGTTCTTCGGAGTGTTCTCTCAAGAATGTAATCAATAATTTATCGTTGGTAATTTATCAATTTCAAGATAGAGCAAAATCTGCAATGATCTGGTGGAAATAAATGCAAAATCTTCTCCGTCATCTTCTTTCTACCGGAGCGCGACATCGTCAGACAAAATGGATGGAAGATATATCTGACTTCATCTATCAAATATTTTTTATCTTGGTAAATCCAATTATGGTCGATGCCATTCATTTGCAAAATCTCTTCCATTAACCTCATGGTTAAGGAAAGCAATAAGCATCTCTACAATAACTCCGAACATTCAACTTCTTCCACAGTTTTCCACCATAATCTTGTGTTCCCTTGAAGGAGAAATCCTCACACTTCAATTGCATGATCCTTTGGTTCTTACAGGCGCTAGAAGAATCTAATCCGAGAATTCCTCAATTATAATCTTTATGTTGATATCTAGGAACTGTGTTGTTTGAAGGTAACATTCTTTTCCCAAACTTCTTTTCTTAAGTCTAAGGTAATAAACAATTCTATTTTCATAGTGGTTGATGACTTCTCCAAAGTTCATCTTTTCTTCCGACGAAAACAAAAAATCACCTTCACGCGCATCTGTTGATCTTTAAACTTAATGGTGCATGTTTGTTTTCTCACCTTGACACATCGTTTCTCAAAATTGTTTCAAGAATTGGTTCTATTCTTTTATCGTGTTTCCCAAGAATGCCAGATCTATGTTCATCCTATCTTTATTATTTCACAATAATCCTCCAGATTCGTCAAGTCCTTTGTCTTGAAGAAGCAAAACACAAGACTTGCAACAAGTCTAGCAAATTTTGCAAGGTGTAGTGGTCGCACCATTCCGCTGATGAATCAACTTGGGAACGCGAGGATCACCTTCGTTCCGAACACCCGCCTCTCCTTGTGCCTTTTTTTTCCTAGGAATCTCGGGGCGAGATTCTTGTTTAGTGGGTGAGAGTTGTAGCATCCTAATTGTCTAACAATTCTAATGCTACTTTCCTAGTCTATATATTTCTACTTCCTAAATGTTATTATTGCATCATCATTACATCATTCTCATGTCACCATGCCATATTGCATTTGAGGATCATATAAATCCCTTTCATTTGGTTCTGATCCCATATGCATTTATATTGCATTAGTTGTACTTGCCTCTTAATATATCGTGTTTGCTTCCGGATTAATTTCTTCATGCCCAAGTTGAGTTGGGGGCATATCTATTTCAAACTCCACCACCTTTCTTTTTGCTCTATCTTTAAATTCCACCATTCTAGTTATATATGAGCCGTTATATTTCTCTTGGTATTTAAATCTAGCTCATATATGTTGGGATGGATCTACTTCGATATGCTACATGCTCCCATACATGCTACATGTTGTTCTCATAATAGTGGGTATGGGATGCCACATGGCCACCTTTGCATGCTATGTGAGTAGAAATCCTTTTCTCAGCTTCCAAATGGATTGAATTAAATAAATGGCCACGTTTGAATATATTGTGGCTCTGTGTTTATTAGTGGATGACACACACAATCTTGACCACCTTATGTTTGATGGCCCAAAATATATTGAGCTCGTTGGGAAATCCAAGAGGAAGGTATGATGAGCACAGCAGCAAGTTTTCCCTCAGTATGAAACCAAGGTTTAATCGAACCAGTAGGAGCAAGGAAACACCCCCAAAGGTGTAGTTAGCTGAACGTTGGCAGGGCGCACTACCGGTGCCAGCAGCAACGTGGAGACCTGCACAACACAACCACAGAACTTTGCCCCCAACTTACGATGAGGTTGTCAATCTCACCGGTTTTGCTGAGAACAAAGGATTAAACGTATCGAATGGAAGGAAGTAATAGTTTGTAGAAAATAAACATAAAGCAGTAAACAGTTTGTAGATTGAATGTAAAAAAAGGACTGGGGTCCATAGTTCACTAGAGGTGGCTCTCCTTAAGATAGATAACATGCTGGGTGAACAAATTACATCGGGGCAATTGACAAACATCGAGAAAGCAATACATGCATATACTAATCATCTTGACTCCTTTGAGATTAGATTGGTCATTACAACATTATACATAGACCGCCATCCAACTACATCTATGACTAATAATCCACCTTCAGGTTATCATCCGAACCCCCTCCAGTATTAAGTTGCAAGCAACAGATTATTGCATTAGAAATAGCGTGTAAAGTAAACAATACGATTGTTCTATGAACAAAGGATTGTTGTTTTCTCCCTAGTAGCAACAACACATCTAGTACCTTAGAGATTTCTGTCACTTCCCCAGATTACCAGAGGCATGAACCCACTATCGAGCATAAATACTAACTCTTGGAGTTGCTAGCATCTACTTGGCCAAGATAGCTACTAACAACGGAAAGCATGCAAGATCACAAATAACAAAGACATGATAGAATCAATAATCAATCTGAAATAGCATCTCAATATCCATCGGATCCCCGTAAACACAAGATGCAGAATTACAAATAGATGATCTTGATCATGAATGGAGCTCACAAGATCTAGACATGAAAGCACAAAGGAGGAGAACCAGCCATTTAGCTACTACGTGGACCCGTAGTCCAGAGATGAACTACTCACACATCCCACCGGAGGCTTGCATGATGATGAAGAAGGCCTCCAGGGTGAATTCCCCTCTCCGGCAGGGGGGCGGGAAGAGCTTCAGATCCCTCCCCGGCTAGGGACAGAGATGATGGCGGCTACAGACTCTTTCGTGGATTTTTGATCCGGTACTTAGGGTTTCCGTATTAGAGGCAATATATAGGCAAAAGGAGAGGCGGAGGGGGTGCCTGGGGCGGCCAGACCACCCCCTGGCGCGGTCCAAGCCTGGCCGCGTGGCCAGGTGGTGTGGCCAGGCCCCAGCCCCTCTCCGTCTTGTATTCTGGCTCCAGATGTCTTCCGGTAAAATAGCGACTTTGGCTTTTGTCCCCTCCAATTCCGAGAATATCATTTTCTGACTTTCGTGGAACCAAAAACAGCAGAAAACAGGCAGCTAGCACTGTGGCTCTTGTTAATAGCTTAGTCCAAGAAATCATATAAAAAGTACTCCAAAGTGGGGACAAAACACAAGAAAGTAGATAAAACCAAGCACGGAACATCAAAAATTATAGATACATTTGCAATGTATCAACATCCCCAAGCTTAACTCCTGCTTGTCCTCGAGTAGGTAAGTGATAAAAAGAAAGAATAATTTTTGAGGTGACATGCACCATCATAAACTTGATCAAAGTATTTGTAAAACATTCAAAGCTGGGATCATAGTACTTCAATCATAACATGAAAAACAAAGTTCTAGCAATAAGCAAAGAAACTATGATGCACCATGAAAAGGAACAAACAAAAGATTCATGAATAACAATGCTTCGCAAGACGTTTGTTTGTTTCACATAAAGAAGACATAGCATAATAGCATTCATCTTGTCCCTCATAGAGTAGCAAATATAAATGCATAGGACACCTTCAAAGTTCATAAGAGTGACTAGATACAAATAGTTTAAAACAAGCAATATCAAGATATGCATCAATCAACTAGTCTTGGGACAATGCGCATAGAACTAAGAATAGCCACTATGCTCTCAAAGTAGGTGCATAAAGATAGAAGGTGGAGACTCAATATATAAGTGGAAGAAAGGCCTTCATAGAAGGAAGTAGGGATTCAAGTCTCATATAGAGCTTCTAAAAATTATGGTACTTATATCTTTCAGCTCTCATTGCCCCTATCATAAGGATCTTTCAGGTGGTTAAGGTTAAAGTGACACAACTAAGAGCATATGCTTGACAAGTTATAAACCGAAATCTCATGCCGCGTACTTACGAAGACCGATCCTCATGCTACTCAACTTTAGTCACGAGTAAGCTCTTGTCATTGTAAGTACATATGTATCATAAAGAACCGCCAACGGGGTACCCCTTGCACATGATACAGGAGCTATCCCATAATCAAAATGACAAGGCAAGCAGACAATGAGCATCTCAGCGATATTTTTATTTGCTATTTGCATTGGTTTTTATTGAGGATGCTTCATAGAGTGCTCATTATGTTGATGCAAGTTTCCACCATGATTAGGAATGGCTTAGGCTAGCGGCCTAGGCGTTTCTCTAACACACATACAAACTCCATGATCTTACAAGTTCCACTTTTATTTCACACCGTCGGGATCCATAAGAAAAAGAACATGATATCACCGGGGTACAAAGTACAAGTGCAATGTTGAAAGCGTTCCCCATGATACATGGTTATGCTATTTTCAACTTATAAAACGCAAGCATATACGCAACAAAGAGGGACCCAATGGTTCAAGTTTATTAAATGAAGGAAAAGTGTGCCATCAAGTTCGTGAGAGCTTTAATCACTAGTTTTCTCATAACAAGTTTAATTTGGAAGGTAAACAAAAACATGAATATACTTGGAATAGCACATTCTAGTAGGTAGGTATGGTGGACTCTTTGGAATAACTTGGTTTAAGGAGTTGGATGCATGAGTGGAACTCACACTTTCTTACGGAGGCTAGCAAAAGACTGGGAGCGGCAAACTAAGAGAGCAATAATGGCCATAATCATGCAGAGTGACAAAACATCATTGATCAAAGCATAAAGTGATACTACAAGTTGAAAACTAAAGGATCATCAAGGCTATGGAGACTTTGGATAGTCATAACATGGTGTGAGCATGTGCCAGGTCAACCCAAATAAAACATCAAAGGAGAATACCACAATACTATGCTTTATTATGCTAAAACAACGCATGACTCATCCAAAGCTCCTTAAGCAATCTCAATTGTTTATAACATGTCATGCTACAGCAAAGAATACTAAGCATAAAGCCAAAACAATATGAAGCATGGCATGACAAAGCATAGGCCACAGTCAAAAACAAGCTATCTTTACCACTTAAGCATGAGCTTTCCTACTCTTTTCCAAACCAAACCAAACTATTTGAAAACCAATGTATGAAAGAGGGGGTACAACCAATTTATTTAGCAAACTAAGCAAACCAAGAAAACGAAAATGAAAAAGAAGACGCTCCAAGAACAACACAATTGTGCATGAAACGATAAAAATGAAGCGTTTGGAAGAAACCTGGGATTTTTATTGATGAAGAGGGGGATGCCTTGGGCATCCCCAAGCTTTGACGCTTGTACTTCTTGGATATTTCTTGGGGTGACACGCGTGGAATCCCCAAGCTTGAGCTTTAGTCCATCCTTCATCTCATTACTCCTTAATTCCATACACCTGAAATTTTTTCCTTCATACAAAACTTCACACAATCTTTATCAGCAAGATTAGTGCACTCAAGATAATAAGTCTTTAGGTTCAGTTCCAACACCAATAAAACTTCCATTAAAACACTAGCTACTGTAGCACTTCCCTCAAAAAGCTCAATTCCCCAAAAGAACTCAAAAAGGAACAAACAAGAAGCAAATGCAGAAAATGGCAGAAATCTGTCAAAACAGACCAGCAGGTAAAGACGCATTTTTTCAAAGACCTTCTGTTGCTCAAAAAAAAGTGTTGAACTAACGAAAGTTATATAAGAACCTGGGTCAGAAGCACAAAAATTCACGCCTCAAAAGAACGCACAGAGATTTTACACGAATTTTTATGGTGAAGCGCAAAAATCTGTTTCATGACAGCAACTTTCCCAAGCATTACTTCCCTCTCATTAGAGGTTACTCTTGGCACAAAAAGCAAATAAAAAGGATAAGGAGCGGTTATTACAGAAGTAATAACTTCCAAGACTGATCTAAAACTTTTGGGTTATCTCCCAATAAGTACTTTTCTTTAACGCGTTTAAGTTAGGCATGATAGTTTGAGAAGATGCTCACATAAGAAATATGAATTGAAGTAAAAGAGAGCATCAAGAAGCAAATTTAAAACACATTTAAGTCTAACCCACTTCCTATTCATAGGAATATTGTAAAGAAACATGTCATGAAAGTACAAAGCAACAAGCATAGTAAAGCAAAACAAGTGCAACTTCAAGACTTTCACATAAAGAGGGGAAACTTAATATTATTGAGATGCATAAAACCATGTTTCCCTCTCTCATAATAACTTTCAGTAGCATCATGAATAAAATTAACAATATAACTATCACATAAAACATTCTTATCATGAGCGACATGCATATAATAATTATTACTCTCCACATAAGCATAGTCATTCTTATTAATTGTTGTGGGAGCCAATTCAACAAAATAGCTATCATTATTATTCTCATCAGCATAATCATCAAATCTAGGAGGCATATTGTAATCATAATTACTTTACTCCTCAATAGTAGGTGGACTAAAAATATCATATTCATCATTGCAATCATCATATATTGGAGGTGTAGTATCATCATAAGCAATAGAATACTTATCTTCCAAAGTGTGTTCATTTGTAAACATATCATCATTGGAAGGATCATGGATAACACTAATAGTACAACAATTATTACTATCATCATTTTCAGAATTGGTACCAAAGAGATTTTCAATATCAAAAGAAGTGTGCTTTTTCCAATCATGATCACTACTATAGGTAACAGGCATAGGAACATCATCGAGTTCGGACTCATCAAAAACTATAATAGGAGCAACATGCTTAGGGGAAAATATTGTTTCCTCTCTTCTTTTACTCCTCCTCTTCTTATTTTTCTTCTTCTCTTTAGGAGGGAGAGGCTTGAAAGGAAGCTTCTCGATATACCCTGGTTTATTGTTAGAGACAATATAAGAAACTTTGGAGGATTCCTTCTTTTCATTAATAAGATCAAATCACATATTAGTCCCATCATATTTTGGTAAAATCTCATATTCTATAATATTTTGTATGTAAGTATTTGTGTGGAAACCAACACCATAAAGATGACAACCATGCAGGATGCTATTCATATCAAAAGCACTCATATCTACCAAAGAAGTTTTTCCTGATAATTCTTCACACCCCAAAAATAATGTAAGTTCATCATGCTGATTAGGAGTGATCATGTCATCACAATACAAACTTGCAGTACTCATTGGCTTAGAAGGGCTATTATCATGGCCTGAGCATTGAAAATTAAAATGACCCACTTCAAAGAAAAGTTCACAAATAAAAGGTTAGAGGGCACAAACTTTTTTACCAAGATCATTTAGAGCCCTATACCATGTTCTAGTTTTTTCATTCCTGTGAGTGATACAATATTCTTCTTCAATTTTATTATTCTCACAAGGTCTATGTATTCCACAAAAATTAACATGCTTATAAGAAATAGTATTTTCAGAGGTTTAAGCATGTTTATTGCTATCATTAACTACAATTTCATTTTCCATGCAAGTGTCTTTAAAAGGTTCATGATACATGTCCCACTTTTCTTTAGGAGCATTAATATGAGCAGAAAAGGTTTTAAAACAATCAATAAGAATTTGAGGATCAAGACCATATTTAGCACTAAGCTCTTGAAAATCAGTAGTTTCAGCGAAAGACTTAATGCAATCATACTCATAGTTTATACCTAGTTCTTTACCTTTATTGTTATCCCAATCTTCGGTATTGCTTTGAATTGTTTCAAGAAGATCCCACTTAGCTTTGACCTCCTTACTCATGAAGGATCCCTCTAAACAAGTATCTAGATAGTCCTTGTAATGTCCCGAAAGCCTTGCATAGAAATTATTAATAACAATATTCCTAGGGAGCTCATGAATGGGACATTTAAGTATTAATGACTTCAATCTCCCCCATGATTGGGCAATACTTTATCCATCATGAGGATGAAAATTATAAATATAATTCCTATCTTTATGAATTTCATCAGGAGGATAAAATTTAGAGTAAAAGAGAGATTCAAGTTCCTTCCACTCCAAATGATGAGGATCATCCAGTAGCTCATACCACTCCCTTTCTTTGCCCTTAAGTGATAAAGAGAATAACTTCTTCTTGACGTGATCTGTTGTAATACCTGCACATTTGAACAACCCGCATCATTTGTGTATAAAGAGCACATGATCACCGGGAGTAAAACGATCATTTTCATAAAAACTAACTTCCCCAAGCTTAGACGTTTCCATAGCATTAGTAACAAAGGTGTTGAAAAGATTCATACTAATAACATTGCTATTAGCATGAAAAGACGGTTCCAAGGGTTTTTTAATTTTCTTTTCAAAGAATTCATGTTCTACATTAGGAAAAATACTAAAAAGCTCTCTATTTGTTTTGTTGTTTTCCATTAAGCCTAACTAGTGAAAACAAGAAACAAAAAGACAAAATTGCAGAATCTAAAGGAAATAACTTCGAGCACTCATACCGGAGGATGTGAGTACCTTTTACCTTACCTCCCCGACAACGGTGCCAGAAAAAGAGCTTGATGACCCAAAATAGATCGAGCTCATTGGGGAACCCCAAGAGGAAGGTATGATGAGCACAACAACAAGTTTTCCTTCAGTATGAAACCAAGGTTTAATCGAACCAGTAGGAGCAAGGAAACACCCCAAAGGTGTAGCGAGCTGAACGTTGGCAGGGTGCACTACCGGTGCCAGCAGTAACGTGGAGACCTGGACAACACAACCACAGAACTTTGCCCCCAACTTACGATGAGGTTGTCAATCTCACAAGTTTTGCTGAAAACAAAGGATTAAACGTATTGAATGGAAGGAAGTAATAGTTTTCACAAAGTAAACACAAACCAGTAAACAATTTGTAGATTGAATGTAGAAGAAAGGACCGGGGTCCATAGTTCACTAGAGCTGGCTCTCCTTAAGATAGATAACATGTTGGGTGAACAAATTACATCGGGTAAATTGACAAACACCGGGAAAGCAATACATGCATATACTAATCATCTTGACTCCTTTGAGATTAGATTGGGGATTACAACATTATACATCTATGACTAATAATCCACCTTCAGGTTATCATCCGAACCCCCTCCAGGATTAAGTTGCAAGCAACAGATTATGGCATTACAAATTGCGTGTAAAGTAAACAATACGATTGTTCTATGAACAAAGGATTGTTGTTTTCTCCCTAGTAGCAACAACACATCTAGTACCTTAGAGATTTTTGTCACTTGCCTAGATTACCAGAGGCATGAACCCACTACCGAGCATAAATACTAACTCTTGGAGTTTCTAGCATCTACTTGGCCAAATAGCTACTAACAACGGAAATCATGCAAGATCACAAATAACAAAGACATGATAGAATCAATAATAGAATTTTAGAATTTTCCATCTATTTTCTGGAAAAATAGAATTTTCCATCTATTTTCTAGGATTTTTTTATCTTCGCGAATTTGCCTCCAAACAGCACCTTTTCCATCAGAATCCTGACTGCAGCGGTCCATGCTCCAAAAGTCATCAACCATACAAAAACAGATGAAATAACATAAGTATCATCTCTTAATATGAAATATATCAATGAATAACAGTAAATTATGATATAGAATAGTGATGCAAAATGGACGTATCAACTCCGCCCAAGCTTAGACTTTGCTTGTCCCCAAGCGAAACGGAGCTCACTAAACATGACCTCAGGTTTATGGTGTGAAGAGTCGATAAAAGAATACGGACAAGAAGCATCACATTCATCAACACATAAATCATAATAGAAGACAACTCACCATTATATAACTTTAACTTGCAATAAGTAAAGGAAACACAATAAAGATACATAAAGTAAATCACAATTGGTAATGGCAAACTTAGCTCTTGGTCGAAGAATAGTTGACAATTTGTAGGAGTTCACACATAACGGGTTTTCAATGATAGCTTTCAAAGTAATAAACACTAAGATAAGAGCAATGTGCAAAACAAGGAACATAAGAAACATGATTGAATAAATCATCATATGAATGAATGAAACACAACCACTCAAAATACTTGCTGAGATAGAAGGGAATAGGTTTACTGACTCAACAAGAAAGTAAAAGATAGGCCCTTCGCAGAATCAAGTAGGGATTCAAGTTTCATAAAGAGCTTCCAAAAATTATGGTACTTACTAGCTTTCAGCTCTCATTGCCCCTATCATAAGCATCTTTAGGTGATTCAGGTTAAAGTGAACAACTAAGAGGATATGCTTGACACGTTATAAGTTGAAATCTCATGCCCCTTACTTACGAAGACCGAACCTCATGCTACTCAACTTCAGTCACAAGTAAGCTCTTGTCATTGTAAGTACATATGTATCATAGAGAACCGCCAATGGGGTACCCCTTGCAAATGATACAGAAGATATCCCATATCAAAATGACAAGGCAAGCAGACAATGAGCATCTCAGCGATCTTTTTATTTGCTATTTGCATAGGTTTTTATTGAGGATGCTTCATAGAATGCTCATTATGGTTATGATGCAAGTTTCCACCATGATTAGGCATGGCTTAGGCTAGCGGCCTAGGCGTTTCTCTAACACACATACAAACTCCATGATCTTACAAGTTCCCCTTTTATTTCATACCGTCGGGATCCATAAGTTAAAGAATCATGATATCAACGGGGTACAATGTACAAGTGCAATGTTGAAAACGTTCCCCATGATACATGGTTCTGCTAACTTCAACTTAGCGCAAGAATATACGCAACATACATGGCCACAATGGTTCAAGTTTATTAGGTGCAAGAAAATAAGGTGTGCCATCAAGTTCGTGAAAGCTTTAATCACTAATTTTCACATAACAAGTTTAATTTGGAAGGTAGATAAAAACATGAATTTAGTTGGAATAGCAATAATGCTGATAGGTAGGTATGGTGGACACAAATGGCATAGGTTTTGGTTTAAGGATTGGATGCACGAGAAGCATTCCCTATCAGTATAGGTTTTTGGCTAGCAAGCCTGGGTAGCAAGTATAAGAGTTGAAGGAAACAAACAAACATACATGTGATAAAAACAAACATGCAATCTTCCTTGGAAGCACAGAAGATCTTAACTAGAGAATACTAAGCTTATGAGCCAATCAAGAAAGAAAGATGATGAAATTATGTTTCTTGAAAGTACTTTTATCTTTTCATTCAGTTCTCAAAGTAGGGTTGCTACTGACCGAGCCAAGTTTACCAAAACCAACTAAATTAACTCAATGATCCCAAAGTGATACCAATACTAACAACAAGATCAATCATATAGCAACAATTGAAAACTAATATAAGATATCCAAAAGAGTAAATGATAGAACTTCTCATTAAATTCCATAACGGCAACTCACACCAAGGGATACATAGATATCTAACGAGAGAGGGGATACTTCCACAATGCAACCCATCCTACATGATAACTTCTCTATCCATGATATGAATCTACTAAAAAGGTAAAAAGATAGAAGAGTGTGATGTGATACCGCGTCACTGCCCCAAGCTTGGAACAAACCAAGGGGATGCCAAAACCTGATGACGAATTAATCCTTCGGTGGTGGTGGTGTTCTCTCGATGAGCTTCATGATCAATTTCCTCAACTCTTCAATCTCGAAGGTGAGAGTATGAATCAACTCCGAGTTGTGCTCGATGCGGCGCATGATAATGTCAGGTTGTGAGTCCCAGCTCGTACGATTCTTTCCCAACTCTTCCGCCTTGAAGTCTTCTTTTCCTGCATGGTTAGAACAGGGCATATCCCAATTGGAGGGTAGTTTCTCCTTGGGCATATTCCAGAATTGATGCTCATGGATAAGGGTATGGAAGGGATTCTTAGTGCGCGGAGAAGGTGACCGTGGAGCCAAACAGTGACACGAGGGCTTCCCTCCAGTTGACATCTGTGTAGTCCTTTTGATCCTAGCAGGGTTTGCCACCACTCCAATGCTTGAAATGGTAGTGCCTATGTGTGGATGCTTTTCCTCCTCTTCATCTTTACTCTCGATCTCCTTCTCCTGCCTAAGGTCTTGGGGATCCTCCCCCGCAGTCTCCTTTCCTTATTCTTGGCGGAGACCATTGTGCTTCCAACTTTTAAGAGTAGTTCCTGGCAGAAACAAATCGAAACGAAAACACGACGAGAACACGATATATGAACCTCGGGGGATCCGGGAGATTATAAATTACGAAGTTTTACAACAAAGGCAAAGTACTGGGAGAAAACGGGTCGGAGACGGACTCCGGGGCGGCCACACCACCTGGTGGCGCAGCCAGGGGTGGGCCCGCGCCACAGGGTGGTGTGAGCCACCCTGGCTCCGATTCAATCCCTCTTTCGCTTTGTTGCTTTCCTTGTTGGTAAAAACTGGAAAAATATAACTGGATAGATTTTTCGCGGAACTTTTCTTACCAGAACTGTTACGTATTCGAAAATGGACTCTGAAGGTCTCTGAACTTGGTCTATGATAAATTCTTCTAGAATCACCGCTTGAATAACATCAATATCTTCATGTTCATACACATATTTCTCGAGTCATGAAACCTTTCACTTTCTTACTACACCATTTTTTCCACTAACCTGGAAATTTCTTTCACACAATTCTCATTAGCAACATTAGTGCATACGAAGTAATAAACCTTTTAAGTATAATTTCAACTGAAATCCATCAAAACATAAGCTACTGAAACAACTCCTTCTGAAATCCCCAAAAGAATTCAAGAAGGAAATCGATTTAAGAGGCAAATGTAAGAGTGGCAAAAATCTGTCAAAATGGACCAGCAGGTAAGGATCAATTTTTTCGAAACTCTTATATTGCTCAAATCAAAAAGTGTAAAACTAATGAACGTTAAATAGCAATATGGGGTAGAAGAACAAAAAATTACATCTCAATCTGAAGTACAGAGATCTCTCACGAATTTTTATAGTGAGGCACAAAAATCTGTTTTGGGACAGCAACTTTCCCAAATCTTACTTCTCCCTCATTAGAGGTTGATCCTGACACAAAAACCAAATAAAAAGCATAAGGAGAGGTTATTACCGAAGTAATAACTTCCAAGACTCAAATAGACGAAAACAAACTGAAAGCACAAATAAATTGGGTTGTCTCCCAAAAAGCTCTTTTCTTTATAGCCATTAAGATGGCCATGATAATTTTAAAGATGCTCAGATAAGAATATGATTTGAAGTAAAAGAGAGTATCAATAAGAAGAAATACACATGTTTAAGTCTAACCTACTTCCTATGCAAGAGAATTTTATAAGCAAATAAATTGTTGAAACCAAAGGCTACTAGCATAGGAAGGCAAAACAAGTGCAACATAAAGATTTTCAACATAAAGTGAGGAAACTTAATATTATTGAGATGCATAAGAACACTTTACCCTCTCTCATAATAACTTTCAGTATCTTGCATAAATTTAACAATATAACTATCACAAGAACCATCGTAGCAATGATCACTTATCCTAACAGAAAACACAGAGACACTAGTTCTTATAACACTTCTTTGTGAAATAGTCTTAGAAGTATCCTTACAAAGAATAGTGTGTCCATCTTCTACATATTTAGTGAAAAAGTCTTTCAGATTTGCTATCATAGGTTCAACATCTACTTGTTCATCAGGTTCAACAGCTTTATTTGTACTTTCATTAACCATACTAGTTATCTTAGAATGTTCCTTTACCTTAACTG
The DNA here is from genome assembly GCA_910589775.1 of Avena eriantha. Classification (NCBI taxonomy): domain Eukaryota; kingdom Viridiplantae; phylum Streptophyta; class Magnoliopsida; order Poales; family Poaceae; genus Avena; species Avena eriantha. The sequence goes on from OU342742.1 coordinate 355,225,037, forward strand.
GGAAAGGCATTTTCTCGGGTAAAACATGATTAGTAGTATAAACTTCGGTATTTTTCGCAAGAACACTATTAACAATATCTTTATAAGGTTCATGATACTTATTCCACTTCTTTTTAGGCACTTCAATATAGGAAGCAAAAGCCTTAAAATAAGTTGCAATAGCTTGAGAGTCTAGCCCATAAGCATTTTTAATATTTTGAAAGTCATCGATTCCCATAAAAGATTCTATGCATTCATAATCATAATTTATACCTGACTTTCTTCCTTTATCATTCTCCCATGCTTCAGCATTGTCTTGAATACGGTACAGAAGATCCCATTTAACTTATTCTTCCATGTATGTAAATGATCCAGCACAAGAAGCATCCAATAGATCCTTTTCATGAAGAGAAAGCCTTGCATAAAAGTTATTGATAATAATATTGTTGGGGAGCTCATGAATGGGACATTTGAGCATTAGTAACTTCAATCTCCCCCAAGCTTGGGATGTACTCTCTCCATCAAGAGGCCAAAATTTGTATATTTGATTCCAATCTTTATGAATCTCACTAGGAGGATAAAATTTTGAATAAAAGAGAGGCACTATTTCCTCCCATTCAAGAGATTGGCCATTCTTCAGTAGCTTATACCATTCCTCAGCTCTTCCTTTAAGTGATAATGAGGATAACTTCTTCTTGACTTGATCTATTTTCATACCTGCACACTTGAACAACCCGCATAATTCGTGTATAAAGAGCAAATGATCACCGGGATGGACAGTTCCATCCCCAACATAGTAGTTATCCATAACACGATCAATAATTCTTGTAGGTATTTTAAAAGTATCATTGCCAGCAGTGGTGGTCCATCTACTAACTTAGCAGTGGTAGTAACATTATGAAATAAGAAACTAAGTGAATTATCCATATTGAAAATAAAGTAACTAACAGAAGTAAACAATACTCACAGTAGAAGTTCCCTTTACTAGTTCCACTCTCCAATAGTGCTTCACTCCCCGGCAACGGCGCCAGAAAATAGTTTTGATGACCCACATGTATAGGGGGTGTATCACAGTATTTTCGATAAGTAAGAGTGTCGAACCCAATGAGGAGAAGAAGGTGTTGATGAGTGGTATGGATCAGGAATTCTCTGCAAATACTTAACAAACGGATTTTTAGGGGTTTTTGATAATGCAAGTAAATAAACTACGAGTAAATAAAAGACAATAAGAATAAATGCAGCAAATGGACTAATCCTTTCTTTAGCAAAGGACAAGCCGGTTGTATTACTTAAGATGACCAAACTTTCTCGAGAACACACGGGGATATCGACAAGTGCTTTCGCTTCATATAAATCTTCTTTAGCTTGCTAAGTGTTGTGTGGGTGAACCTGTGCTAATGTACCGACCTTCCTAAGACTAATACATACTTGTGATTATACCCCTTGCAAGAATCTACAAGTACAACAAAGTAATTAAGATAGAAATCTAAGCACAGCTTTAAACTCTAAGACCCTGACATCCCTTGTGCAAAGGTTTCCTAACGGGGGTTCAGGTTTCTGTCACTCCAGCAACCCTTACGATTAGTAGCCAAATACACAATGCATTCCCCTTGGACCATATAGGTGAAGTGTCATGTAGTCGACATTCACATGACACCACTAGAAGAAATACACCACAACTTAATTAACTTACCATTGAATCTTTCTCAACACAATTCCACTACTAACAACATGACTTCTCCCATGTCCTCAAGAACTAAACGAACTACTCACAAGACATCATATGGATCAAAATCAGAGATGAAATAATGATATATAACAATCTGAGCATAACAATAATTCAATGGTTCACTCAATAGCATCAACTACAAGGAGTAATCAATATCGGGAAAGTTTCCCCTAAGAACTATGCAAGATTCAACCCAATTGTTATAGCGGTATGAAGTGGTGATGATGGTGCTGGTGCAGATGATGGTGGAGATGATGATGATGATTCAGATGAAGTCCATGGAGGCGGGGGAGAGAACATCGATGGAAGCGCACAGAAGACTTGGTCGGGGCACCTAGGGGAGTTTCGGTCTTCACCCTCTCGACGGACGTTTCATTGCGGCTCCGGCCATTTATGCCCGCCTTCATCCACCTATGGCAGGAGTGGTCCTCTGAAGTGCGGGTCATTCTACCTTGATGGAGTTTTTGAGGATTCCGACGTCGGGGATTTCTGGAGCTTGGAAGCTACATCGGTGAGCTTTATCTCGACGGTTGCGTGCCGTCTGTCAAAGCCGGTGAGCTCCGGTATCCTTTCAACCTCCATCGGAGGCCTTTCTTCGGATCAGCGGCCGCGTCCAACGTCGGCACTAAAGCAAGTGGTTTCGTCCCTGCGATGGTGCTCGATGGCGGTGCAGCTGATCTCCGGCTCGGCAGAGGGATAGGGAGGGACCTTTTTTTCACCTTTTATCTTTCAGTGGGGTCTTATACACTTTTATGGGGGCCTATGTTTTATTTCTCATCTTATGACGTCCTCTGTATTATTGTACACCTCCTCTGTTTGTGTTTAATATAATAGCTTCCAGGCCCTTCGGGGCTCTCCTTTCAAAAAAAAAACTTGTTTGTAAATAAACAAAAACAAATAAAAGAAAAGAAGGAACCTAGCTACCAAAACCATGTGCATGTGGACATATGTCCACACACACACACACACACACATCACCCCATCTACCTTCCCCTTGGCCACGTTCAGCACAACCACGAGCACCACCACACCTCAACCACCTCCCCTAGTCCCTCTCTTTCCATCTCTAGCTAAAGCACAAGGAGAGAAGGAACCCTATCTACTCAATGCTCTCCTCCTTTTTGCAAAGAAAAACACCCCATGTGCTAGCCCTACCTCCCACCTTATCTGCCAACCACCCATGTAGCTCTGGATCGAGATCCAGTCCTAGCTACTTCCCTTCCTCCCGTCTTCTTCCCCAAGATGGTCATGGCCTCTCCACAAACCCTAGCTTTGTCCATAGCAGATCCCCTTCGTTCTGGTGGCCATAAAGTGCTACCACTGTGTCCATGAGCTTCTTACACATCCTCAACAACATCCAGTACCAGCCCACGATGCCGGAGTTCGCCGGACACCACTTTACGCTGTCGTGATCCAGAGTACCAGGAGCTTGCCGAGTCTCAGCCTCGTCGCTGATCCGATCGTTCTCGAGCTCCCCCACCTGCACCAGTAGGTCGCTGGTGAGAACCTTGATCCTAAAGATATGTTCCCCCGTTTCCTTGCTCTGTATCGCCGCCACCGCCGCTCGTTGAGTGCCCTGCGTGCAAAACTGCCGCTGGCGTGTGCTGTTTTCCGCTTAGTTTCAAGCATGCTCTAGTCAGGCACGGTGTCCCTCAATGGCTTTTCTTCACACATAAACGTAGCTGGATATACCTGCTATCCACTGCAACAAACGGCACCCCGTTTAGAGTCCGGACGCGCTCGTAGTCGTCTTTGCAAGATTGCAGTATCTCGCAGCGATCTGTCACTGTTCGCTAGTTCAGCTAGAGCCACCAGTTCCTGCCTTTGTTCTCTGGAATCTCACGTCCACAACAACACATCCTAGCCAGATTTTTTCATACACCGTTGTAGTCCTCAGAACCATCTTTCCAAAGAATCCAGCCGCGTCCCAAACTGATCTCTACAGCTCTCGCAATCTATATCGCAAAATCTCCCAATCGCGATGAAAAATGTCAGCGATATTCAGTTTTACTTCCTCTGTCCCGCACCCTCTTGTATTCAGTTAAAAGGAAATGCGGCCTTTTCTTGGCACATACAGTCGCACAGCCTAGATAGTAACCTATTGATTGATTTAGCCCGCAAGACGTGAGATCCTGAGTTCAATCCCCACGCCCCTTTGTTCTATGGCATTTTGTTCCTTGTTAAAACCAGCTAACAGCCCGGGCCCGCATGTGAGCCTATCCTAGGGCCGATCCAGTCAGCAGCCCAGACCCACCATTCGGTGTAACTGGCTAGTTTTCCTGAGTATAAAATGTTTTGTCCTTTTTCTATTTATTTTTCTAGAAAAATATTAAAATGATATAATGTAGATAATCAATAACTTTTAATTGCTAGTTCCAAATAATACAAATGATATATGTTTTGAGATCAGAAAAATATCAGAAATTCAAATATGTCATCCAAAATAATTTTTGAGCAAATTAAAATTTCGAAATTATTTAAATATTAATAAATGAGTTTTCTAAATAAATCTATAACTTTAATTCCGTAAATCCAAATTTGACGAAAAATATGTCTAAATCGATGAGCGTGACAGGCCCGTTGTGATTATGCATTCCATGATATGAAGTGAATCATGCATCATATAAAAATTAATGGGGCAGCAAGGTTTTGGGAGCAAAATATGACTAAACTACTAATAAAATGCTTTATTCTTGTACCCCACACCTCAGCTATGCCATACTAAGTTATACCATACAACAATGCATCATTCCATCATGGCCTACCTTGTTTGCTTGCTGCATATTTCTATGATTGTGCTATGTATTTATTTTGGCCCTTCTATGTTTGGTTTTTATCCGGATAGACACTAAGCAAGGACAATACTAGGAGTCTCAGGAGTATTACCTAGATCCTTCTTATTTCATGACAGAACTGCCAGGCAAGAAATTCCCCATGCTTTCATACATATAATACCTATGCTTTTATCTTACTCTTGCATTATTGAGTCGCGATTGCATTGAATTGAATCCCAAGTAATGCACAGCCTTTACTTTTAAACCTCACTGAAGCTTGTACCTCAATACCATGAGCCATTACTATAGGAGTTGTTTGAGCTATGCGAGTCGTAGAATTGCATGTGTACAGTTTGTGCGAGTCTTTGGATAACGAGGTACCTAAACAGCTTAACATGAGTAGAGAACTAATGAAAGAGGCATCGGTGAGTATTATCTGCTATTTAGTTATTTAAGATGACTTGTGTCCCATAGGACCCCGAGTACTTGATTCATGTTCCTTGACTATCGCACTATATGCATGTGGGACCATGAATCCCCTTCGCCTGAGCTTGATTCGCACTTTATTTCTTGGGGCCACAAAGTAGTTTGGGGCTTTATTACTACCCTGTACTTATGCCATGCTTTACTACTTTATTTACGATTGTGCATGGAGCACCTGTACTATTTTGGAACATGGAATGTTTTTGCGGTATCGACAAGCCCAGTCACACTTTCGGGTTCCCAGTCGTTTACATCCATTGACATAAAACCTGGGTCCATCTCGGAGCCGGCCAACTTCGTTGCGGGTAGCTTAGTGGGGTGGTCCCCTAAAATGATTTATGAATCATGTGAATGCTTTGTCGTGAGGCCTCGTTGCATTTTATTTGGTTCTTCCTGAGGTAAATCGTGCTTGTGTTGCTATTTGTGCACCCTTGCAAGGTAAATCTTTCTGAAAGCCGTGTCCAGGGTTATGGACGACTTGGAGCATAGTTTCTTGATCATAGACAAGAATAACTAAAGTACCGCCTTGAATTTGACTAAGACATGACTAGTAAATAGTGCAACGCTCATGGAATGGTTAATAAAATTGCCAACGGATGGGATGTTCTTCCACCTTCTCATCGGTAAGTGAGAAGGAGGGTGAGCGAGGTTATTTATGTTGCTTATATAACTGTTGTTACTAATTAACGGGCATCCATCCATCTCTGGTTGGGCGGATGCGTAGCGTGTTTCTATAGAACTTTGTAGAAATTATGTTTCGCTGCAATCGATTCACCCCCAGGTTCTCCACTTTAGATGCATCAAGACTTGCTGAGTATCCCTAGGGTCTCACACGATAAATATTTGTATTAGGTGGACATGTATACTCTCAGGAAGGCTACTGGGTCGAAGAGACCGACGATGGTGGCAATGACCATCAGGTGTAGAGATTCCAAGGATGGATATCCATGAGATCTGTGGGCGGGATATTCTTATTTGAGAGGCATCTTATGCCAATTTGCTTCTTAATCCATACTTGGATTTTGTTTTTCCGCTTCCGCTTGATACTCTGATGTGTGATGTATGAGGATCTTTGGATCTTTGGATGTTGCCATTATATCTATCTAGGATCTTTGGATGTTGCCATATGGCGTTGAATATTTATGTTTCCATTGTTTATAGATGGTATGACTCTGATGTCTATTGTAAGTCGCAGACATACATACTCATTTGTGTATATCGTGGTCACGTTACCTGTCGCTTACGCCGCTCGCTCTTGTCCAGATGTTCTTGAAAGTGGATAAGGTGGTAGGCCGATACCGTGCCCTGCTCCGCTCTGATGGGCCTACACATGGGTGGCCTTGGGCCTACACATGCTTGTGCTTAGAGCGTAATGTCTGAGGTATTACCTACGTCCTCATAGGCGATTCCCCGACATTCTTGGCCATGATTACTACAAGAAATGGCAGCGAACATATTTTTATGGCCCAAATATTCCTCTGTAGGGCCGCCAAGACTCACACCCCGACTTTGTTGACGGAGCCGCTACCAATACCAACACCCAAAGATCCCAAGGCTCCCTCCTATCCGATGATGAATCCTCTCGCGTTGTAAGGCGTATCGAGTGGCTGGTAGACGGAGGACTCACCAGCTTGGACCTAACCATGTGCTGGTTCATGAGACAGATCCAACCCCTGCAGGACCACGTTGAGATGATGCATAAGTACTCCAAGGATAGAAAAGATCCCATACGGATATCCGAGGACAACTTCTCCAACGGCTCCATCGAGCTCCATCTTAAGGACATCGTCAAGGTGAAAGACAAGAAGCGTGGATTCAAGATCATCTTTGACATGTTTGAATGCGGCAAATGCCCAGAGGTAACCATGCTTCCTTTGTTGCTCGTTATACATATATACTCGAAGTTCTTCTATCTTGGATGCATTACTCATCTTGACATGTTGTTTGATCTTATCAGTTGGCGACCTTGGCAGCGGATCAGATGGCCTCCTAGGTCTATGACCCAAAGATGAAAGGTATCCACATTATGTCTGATGATGATGCACCCAAGGACCAGCCAGCTCCGACACTGCGAAAGTAGAAGAGCTCCACCTCTGACACTGTTGTCGAGGGCAAGAAGAAGAAAACGGAGAGTGGAGTCTCCAAGAAATCCACTACCGCCTTAGAGGCGGAGAATAAGAAGAAATCCACTAGCATCCCCTTAGCTAGGTCGTCTGCTGTAGTGTAAGTATATTCATGCTCCGGCTTTAATTTTCATTACACCTATTCATTTCATGTACTTATACTGTGTATGTTTCAGGAAGAAATCTGGTGTTGTCTTGAAGTGGACCTCCAAAGATGTTGGAGGTTCCAAGAATATTCGCGATAAGTTCTTCAAGTCGTCTCCTGCTGATGCTCCCTTGACCCCTACCGCCAAGCCTGTAAGAGGCCCTACTGGGCCTTCGTCCCCCATCATTCCTAAGGTCTCTGTCATGGAGACAGATGTCAATCCGTCAACGGATGCCTTAGGCCCTGCAGCATGGATATTGATCCCAGTGGTCAGGCCATGGAAGAAAGTACCTCCTCCAAAATGGCCGAAGCTCCGGCTAAGGATGCCATCGAGAAAGGGAAACATGCGATGGAGGGAGTGGACATGGAGGCAGCCTTACCAACGGACGAGGCATGAGCCTCTGAGCCATCAACTTCCATCATAACACAGCAGGCGGCCAGGGCTTCATCCATGCCCCCGGCTTCAACAACTCTTCTGCCTTTAACTCCTCCGACTTTGTACCTGGACGATCTTATCCAATAGGCAGATGCTATATACAACAATGCCCGGACCTTCCATAATGCATACGCTCATTTGGCAAACAATCTGAAGGTTATTGCCATTGTAAGTCACTAGATTTTACTTCTTTTACTTTGTAATATATCCCACTATAGCCCCCAAGCTCTTAGGCGAAAAATCATTAGCTTTTTGGTGGAGTGCTATAAAGAACTAAGTGTAGAACTTGTCAGTGTAGCCCTTGAGTTTCTTGTTTAGAGTGAATAATTCCGACTAGATACTCTAAGAGAGAACATATTTTGAATTAAAATCTGATACTATAGCCCCCACTCATTTGGTTGAAACCAAATTATTCCGACTAGATGCTCTAGAGAAGCTAAGCACTTTGTATTTTCTGCAGAATGAGAATAGCCGGAGAAAGGTCGCCAATGAGAGCTTTGCCAAGTTGCAAAAAGAACTAGACCTTGAATAGGGTAAACAACCTTCCTGAAGGAACATATCAAAAATAGCAAGCATCTGTTTTCTTTTAACAGCTCCTTATTTTCCTCATGGGTCCATTTCTTTCGAACTCTCATAGTACTTCTATGTTCCGTCTTATAGATAACATTGCTAAAGCCAAGAGCATTGTCAAGCAATCCAAGCATATTCAGGATCTCGATGATGAAAATAAAATCTTGAAGAAAGACCTAGTTGAGGTTGTCAAGGGCCATGAAGAGGCGATGAAGGCGATGCAAGAATCTGCTGACGCCGAGATGCAGCGCCTGAAGAATGAAATTGAACAACTTTGAGGTGTACAATAAACTTCAGAAGGGGCATGACGTCTTGGCAAAGACCTGCAAGCAAGCTGAGATGAGCATCTTTGGTAATTTTCCTCCGAATTTGTCAATTTTGTAACATGGACACTTGTACTTGTTATACTCACAACCTATGTCTCTAACATAAACAAAGATCCCATTGGTTTAACCAATATGGGTGAAGGTGCTCCGGATCCAAAGGAATGCATTATTTTTGCCGGCAATTTTAACAACAGTTCCATCACTCAAGCTAAGGAGATAGCCCGCCTCTGGATATCACTATCAAGAAGGCGGAGTCTATGGACAAGTACTCGTAAATCCTGCACCGAGCCCCTAGGAAAATCAAGGACTGGAAAGCTTCTTGTGTCTGGGATGGTGCAAGGATGGCCTTGTCCTTGGTCAAGGTGCACTATGACAAAGTTGACCTAGACATGATAACCTACGGCATGCCGAAGCTTGATGAGGAAGGGAATGAGGTCGATAGCGATGCTATATGGAACTCCCTCGCTGGATACGATACCAAGGTTGCCAAGTTGACCCAGGCGGACGTCTTCGTGCCTGCCAAGGAGATGGATAATGACCTGGTGTAACATCCCAATCTCAGCAACCCTGGTTAGTAGTCTAGAATGCAAAAATCAGGGGGAACAAAAACCTTTTCTTGTTTAAGTGATGCAATGTTCGAAAGCTTGCTTGTTATTCTTATGCATATGAATGTCTAAAGATGATATACTCCTCACCTAAACCTCCGTTGACAAAAGCTATCTAACAAAACTGTCTTGGCTCTTTCTACATATTCTAAAATGTTCTGGCATTTCCAAAACCTGAGCCAAGATGCCTTTGCAAACAAAAACTATTTTAGTAGTTTCTATTGACCAAACTATGGAGAGCTACCTAATATAACCTCCTTATGTTTTCCAGACAGGACCTTCAACTACCCTTACCTCTAGGTTTTCCAAAACCTTTTCATAAAGATTTTGAATTCTCCTCTTGGTAGAGATACCAAGAACTCTCACCTTATTAAATCTCCAACCTTTCAACATACCCATCCTTACCTCAAGCAAGGCTTGATGGTAACCATAGTAGTAGTTTGAACTGATTGTAGGATGAATTTGTAGGGGTTCCGCGTATGAAAACAATAAATTTTACCCTACGCCCCTGAACCCCTGATGTTTCCAGGACCTATCTATCAGTAATACAGTAAAGGGAGGGGCTTTTCGTGAACTTACCCTTGAAGACCGAAAAGCGTTGTCAACTCTCAGGAGAGCGTGGTTGATATAGATGAGCCGAAGACGACATCAAGGTCGTGATGAAGTCATTGTGCTCCTACGGCTCCAACGACTTGAGTGCCTCAAGTGTGACACCTCGTGGGGAGTTACACACGTTCGGTGCGTGATGATGACTCCCGCTTCCCTGATCCAATAGCAGCTGCGGAAGTAGAGCTCCTGGATCCGAATCCCACAGCGCGATGGCGCTCCGCGGTGAAGATGTCTCTCGTTCGCGTAGTTCGAACTTGGGACCACAGTCATGAGAGAGAGAGAATATTAATTGGAGGTCTCCCAAAAGAGAGGAGACCTTTATTGAATATTACGTGTATTTATCTGGCCAAATACACCCACTATATATAGGGGGGGAGGTACTACCTCCCTCAAAGTCTTGGGGTGGGACTAAAGGAGAGGAGAGGGGGAGGGGTGGCGCCACCGGCCACCCCCATGGGCCCCGCGCTGGGGCTGTCCCACGAGGGTGCCGACCACCCCCTCTGGCCCTTCTCCCTTTTGCCTTTCCCTAATAGGCCCTCTTCCCTACGGAATTGGCCCATTAAGCCTTTTGACCTTTATATTGATTTTCTATTTTATTAAATAATTATGAATAAATGATTAAATCAACATTTAACATTCATTCACATATTATTCAATCTCCGTGGCTATGGAACACCTTCCACCTCCACTCCGGACATCCTCCGGACTTACCGAAACCCTTTTGGTTTTCTCTCTACTATTCTTTGATGATTCTTCTGATCCTATAAACACTCTCTAAGCATCATAAACCCCTTAAGCATGATACTCTACGTTTTTGGAACACTCCAGACATGGTCAGGACACTCCCGGACCAATGATCAACAGAGGGACCTGGATGGCCATGTGACCCCTGTGCGTTCTATGAAGATCTTTCTTCGTTTGAACCGGGACAGTCGTGTTTTATTCCCTTTGTCTATCCATACTTGCATTTCCCGATATCTAATCAATGACATCACCATGTCGTGTTCAATCTCGTTACTGAACAATGCTACTTGACTCGTTCCGACAAGTGATATCCCTCTGATAAAATCACACGCTACGCAGCCATTGGATATAACTTCTCCGAGTGGGCCCTTGAGTATCTTTCTGTCATGTGGACGGACAAATCCTGCTCTTGACATATATTGCCTCTACGGTTTCCTTCGAGTACTTGAACACACCTTTATAACCACTGTATTACCAAGTGATTCTTGATGCTATCTAAGCACTCTCGGGAGACAGTGATTGATATAGCCTCATAGTCTAAGGAATAGTCTCATTCTTAGAATGAGTTGACTCCATTTCCAATCATCGTAACTTGAACGTCATGACATGATCTGGTCACGATGTTTAGGTTGGGTATTGGTTCATCATCTCATTCTTAGAATGAGTTGACTCCATTTCCAACTGGCATAAATGCCACATGATCAGGAAACTTGATCATTTGTTGACCAATGAACCAGTGACTAGAGTTTCACTGGGAACCTCTGATTGTTTATATATCACACGTGTATTGATGTTTCCACTCAACACAATTATAGCATTATATAAAACTTAATCATAAACATTGCGAAATATGCTAATAGTCCTTATTACTATTTGTCTCTAGGGCATAGTTCCAACAGTCTCCCACTTGCACTAGAGTACAACTAAACTAGCTGCATGTGTTCTTAAGCATTGGCACCATATATCCGGTACCCTGAACATGCATGCTCATGGAAGAGGTTGAGTCTTGGGCATGTACTTTACAGTCCCAAATCCTTTGCAACTTACTAATGTCACACCTTCATTGACATTAATACTTTATCATCACATGATAACATCTGTGTGTATGCATCGTCGCTATGGTAGTAGAACGAGGCCTGATTCGAGGAGCCTATAGTGACTTTAGATCAACCTCGAGGGCTTTCTCATGGGCACTGTGCCCTGGGACACATCATTCTACGTTAAAAGCAAACTAGCCCCGCCATAACATTATACAACACCTTAGATGGTACCCTTATCTATTATTATAAATGTATTCATCGAAACACGAGTACACCTCGTGCAACTTTAGATGTTTTTTTCACCTCGTTTCCTACTTGACTTTAATCGGTATTACAAGAGTTTCCAACATATTCCCTTAGAACATAACCCTTTATGTTTTAAGATATGTCATTCTTTATGGATCTGGAAAACATGTCTACAGTTCTCTATTAGACACCGCGGACAAACTTAGCACAACGTTCCGTTATTCAAACTTCATCACTTTTAAGCGTTCCTTATTGGATCATATATTATTTGAACTTATCATCATGGTTTTCTAAGATAGAACCTATGTCTGAACATAATGGATGATGATCATCCTTTCTTTCTTTCAACCATTGATGTTAAACTTAATACTATTCCTAACTTGAGTTATTAAGGACCTGTTCATTAATTAACTTCTATTCTGAAACCCTTTTCAGAATCCTTTAAGGAATACTACATAATATCATAATACATTTATTATCAACTTCTACACCTTATAAATCATTATTTATCGGTATTTGTGCTTTTATTCTTAACACACTTAAGAATCACTCCTATAAGGTCCCACTCAAAATATGTTCCTATCATATTTCGGGTCGAGACTTATATTGCTCCCACTCAAAAATATGTCATTCACATTTTTTTTAGGAAGACTTATATAGCTACCACTCAATTTCATGCAAATTGCATATCTGTAACACCCCAAAAATATTAATCAAGATTATCAAGTCAAATCACCCAAGTTTAGGGTTAACAAAAACTTTTATTATTAAAATTAATATGAGTGTATGTGTGAATTACATTAGTGTATGAATGAGTGAAAATGCCATGTTTGATTGCTACAAATGATAAGGAATGGTTTAAAAATGAATACTACATCATCTAGGCCAATTACAAACAAAATCAAAAGCAAAGAAATTCAAATATGAATCATATGATCAAATGGTCATTTTGACCAAAATTAACCCCTAGACCACTTTGAGTGTTTATAGTACAAGATTTATAGTAGAAACATTTCCAATTATTTTCACCCCTTGTTAGACCAAGTAAAACTGAATCCAAGCCCACTTTACAAACTCACAGAAACTATTTTCATATCTATTTAAAGGACAATTCAAAATTGAATCAAGTGTATGTACTAAGATCTCCATTTTGCAAAAACCACTCAAATCAATTCACCTTGACGTTTCCAAGCAACCATAGACACTCAAGCAAGTGATCAGAATACTCACCAAATTTCATTCAAAAATTTCAAATTTGAATTCATGCAGCCATTTGGTCGAGCACCTAGCAGACACAGAAAACCACTACCTAACTTCCACTATTTTGAGCAGTTACCACTCACCCATTTGTCCCCTCTTCACTCCCCTGATCTCCCCCAACACCCAACAGCGCAAGACACGGATCTCCCCTTTGTCGTTGCGCCACCCGAAGCTCGCCGCGCTGCCCAACCAAGAACCAACTACCACAGCAAGCGCTGCCCTCTTCCATGATGTCCTGCAGACAGGCCACCGTCCATCGCCACCCCCTGTCCAACCGTCGACCACAGGCAAGCCATGGACAACCCGAAAACCGCCGCGGCCATTTCTCTGCTGCCATGCCGAGAGCGCGCTAGAGCCTTGCAGCCGACACGTGCACACACACGCTGCCCCTTGCCATCGTCCCGCATGCCCGCACTCACCGTGACCCTAGATATCCCCCGGACATGCCCGTTCGCCGATGCATGGACCGTAGCCACTATGCGCTGTCTCAAAATCCTCCGCTCCCGTTCATCACACTGACCGCGCCCGACCAATCTCGACCGCCCCTTGCCATGCCATTAAGCATGTGACCACCGCCCTAAAGCACCGCGTCAAACCCTACCCTTAGCCACACCAATAGCTTGTTGTACCGTTGTTGCTGGAGGAGCCAGACCATGCCGCAATGTCCCCATCGCAGGTGTATAAATAGAGGCCACCCCGGCCTCAATTCTCCACACCATCTCACTCCCCACTCCTGACAGAACCTCCCACACCCTTCCCCGGAGCAAGGCCAGCACCACATCGCTGGAATTTAGCCGGAGTCCGCCGCTGTAGAGGAAGAAGGAAGCCGTCGATTGGAGCCACCCTAGGATCTGCCGTGACCGTGCCTCGAACCGCCGTCGATGACAACCCCATTCGTCCCCATGACCGACCCTAGCTGGAGCCCTGGTGAGCCTCACACGACCCCCACCGCCGCGTTAGGTTTAGTTTCTCGCCGTAGCTGTTCGGCGTAGAAGATGAACCCACCTGTTAGATCATGTTCTAATCATAGGGCTCAGGTTGAAACATACCGTTTTGGGTTAGATGAGCCACTAACTAGTGGGACCCCCTGGCAGCAGCCCACTGCGCCCGCGCAGTGCTTCTGGGCCAGCGTGTTTACTTTCCCGCGCAGAGCCCGTTGATTCAAATAGGATTTTTCTAATTTATTTAAAACCAGATTCTGTCAATAGATTCAAAAATCAATTCAAAGAGATTCACTGAACCAAATTTCATGATTCCAAATTGGTTAGAAAGGTATTCAAATTATCTATCCAAGCCCGTTGGATTGAAACCATTCGAAATTATAGATCACCTATACCAAAAATAACAAAACATAGGCTTTTGCCACTTCAAACATTTTTAAAAAATCAACCATAAATGCTTTTGAGTTGATTCCAACTCTCAAAGATCACATTTGACAAGATCTATTTGAATATGTAAAAATATTTAGATTACATGTAGTCATCTTGGATTAGTACTAAAAGAATGCTATCTCGGCATTTCTAGTCACTTTATTTTATTAAATACTAATTTTAAACTTTATAAAATGTGACCAGCACTTTAAATCACATTCCCAAGTATTAGAATATGTGCTGATGACATCTGTCAACATGATCCCATATTTTAATTGGAGAATATTAAATCTTAAGAATTTTCAATGAGTAGAAATTACGTTTCCATAATAAGATAAACAAGACTAGGCCTTTATTTCATGTGATGATTGTGATGATGTTAGATCATCTAGTGTGAACCTTAGTTTGCTAAATAGAAATAGTTAAGTATTGTTTGGTGATTGTGTACCCCGTGTTTATTTATAGACGGTAGTACCGACGCGGGATACGAGGAGGAGGAGTACTACGAAGAAGAAGAAAACTTCAACCACTGCACTAGTCAAGGCAAGCTAACACTTGCAAGTTTCATAACTATGCAAGCCTAGAACTACAAGTTAACTATGCAAGTTAACACTTGCCAACTTGATAACCTATGCAAAATGCATTAGGCATGCTTTGGTTATGCAACCTTGATTATACCAATCCCATGTTTTTCTTATAAGCTTTATTCTTTTACTTTACCAAGGTTCTTTACCTTTGATTAGTGACTTCTGAGTATTGGAAAAATAGGATAGATACCATAAAGAGTATAAAACTAGGCCTAGGTAGTTATACTTAGATGTCATCAAAAGGCATAAAACTAGATTTGGACAGTTACACTAGATTAGCACCCCTCATTAGTGAATACCCTCAACTTTAGTGGCTAGTGCTAAGCATAAAACTTGATTACTTTAGATGGGAATACTTGGTGAAAATGATTATGAAAAACTTGGAATGATGATTCATTCTATTGAAATGTTTTGACATGTGTTGAGAAACACAATGATTGATGATGAAAATGTTGGGGCATTAGCCTTGGCCCTTTTATAAAAACTGATGGTTGGGTTCGGATGTGATACCATTCCAATTTAACCGTACAACCACAATATATCAATTGGGTAGGGCTTAACTGGAAGTTTATATGCCTTAGTATGGGTTGCCTTGCGGAAGAGGTTGAGCTGAGGCTACCTCGTGTGAATGTCCACCTATGAACTGCCCAGGATGGCAGATGGCCATGTCTGGGAGGCCAAGCTCATAGGGGAGGTGCCTATACTAGAGTGTGTAATTGAAAGGTTATGATTGATTATCCACATACTAAGTATGATGATTCAGGGTTTCCCCTGACGGATGTATCGAATTTTGTGGTGAAAGTGTACCACCTCTCCAGAGTGTTAAACTATTCGAATAGCCGCATCTATGGTCATGGACAGTTGGAGTGGCCATATTGTTCCGTTGTCAGATGTTTTCCCAAAAATGACATCTGAATTGAACTACAACTTTGACTTGACCACAACAGGATTATGGACATCAAAACTAGATTCCCACTTAGGTGATGTAGAACTTTAAATTAGTTTTCTTTACTTCTAAACTCAGTATGAAATAAACCTGGCTTTTTGCAAATAACCCTAGAGCTTAAGATTCCTACCTGAACTACCTTACTTGTTAGTGATAGTTTGCGAGTACTTCAAGAGTACTCATGGCTTTGTCCTTGTCTATTCACGTGGCCATACTATGAGGAGGACTACCAGGAAGATGGACAGCAGGAGGTCTATGAAAACTAGGAACATCTCCCATCGTCAGCATTGCATGTGACCCTGAAGATGGAGCCCCTACTACGTTTACTTTCCGCTGCTTTGATTGCATTAAGGCTGGATCATGAGATCCCTTATTTGTAAGACCTTTGTTTGTAATGGATGATCTACTGTGGTACCAATTCTGATATGTCTCGCAAAAATGGTAATCCTTGGATTGCGATGTATGTCATAATAGGCATCTGGGATTAAAAATCCGGGTGTTGATAAGTTGGTATAAGAGCCATCCTGACCATAGGAGACCCTGGTTAGAATGGACGCTTGAACCACAAACTTAGTTTCAAAACAAAAGAAGTGAGTATTTGTGAAAACCTATTCCCTCTCTTACCCTTGAGATTCTTTCAAAAAAATCATGTTCCTCAAAAATTCTTTCAAACCTTCATAAAAATTTGACACACTTGATCACCTCACTAACTTGCACACCCTAAATTCTAATAGATGGAGGTCCAATATTGCAAGTTCTACCAGCTGGGCAACGGAGGCCACCTGATCTTTGAAAGGGATCACTTGTAGAGTAACTTGAGCGCCCGCACCCGGAGTTCTTCGGGGCCCAACTCAACGATCAAGTGGGAGAAGAACTAAAGTGGCTAATAGTGGCAGATATCAGAGGCAAGATGGAAACCCCCACTTCAGAGAAGATCCAATTAAGCTTGAGGGAGAACAACTGGCTGGATGGATTAGCCAGGGCTATGCACGAAGGTCTTCCCTGTTTGTGTGGGAAAAACATCAACGAAATCCAGGGAACTCACTTTGCTCACTACGCAATGCGTGATTCTATGGGAATTACCTTGGACATGCCAGGACACCCAGAGCTGAAGCACCATGTAGATAATCTTGACTTAATGTTGTATGATAGACAGAAGGAGTTGGACAACGCCCGTGCCGACGCCAACCATAACCATGCCATTGTAGTCAAGAAGGACCAGACTCTCGCCATCCTCGCCAAGGAGCGCCAATCACTTTGTCTTCAGCGTGACAAGAAAGATCGCATCATTGATCGTCTTCGCAAGAAGGTGGACACTCTCGAGAAGACCATCCGTGAACAGGAGATCCATCTTGAAGCGAAGGAGGAGGAAGGTGAAGATATCCAGGGAGATCTCTACTCTTACCTCAGTGATGATGACGACTACCTGGAGGATGATGCCATGGAGTTTCACATTGATGATGATGTTTCCGCCTTCATTTATGATGATTAGATGCACTTGAGCACTACCGTAGGAGTGAGTTGTATCCGGTCCCACTGTATCGTAGTTTCACATAATGGTTCTTAAAACCATCTGTTTTCTATTTTGTGTTGTGGTGTGTGTTTGTATTGTGTGCTTGAATGAGTGAATGAATGAGAGGAAGTTGTTAGTTTCCAAAACCTGAGTCAAACTCAAAGTTTACAACTCTTGAAACAAAACCATGAACCTTAGAGATTTCCCTCTTATCTCATTATCTATCTCAATCTTCAGATTACTCGTGGAAATCCCGGAGGAAGCAGTTCATCTCAGGACCCAATGCTAGTTTTCGACCGTGAAGCTAGTAGAGCCGAACGCCAAGCCAACTTAGCCACTCTACAACAGATAGCTCAGATAGCCCACAATAATTAAGTCCATGGAAACCAAGATCATCATGGATCCAAGCTCAAGAACTTTCAGAATATCAACCCACCTATATTTAGTAAGTGCTCGACCAATCTCGAGGCCCCTTGCCGCTCCATTAAGCGTGTGACCACCGCCCTGAAGCACCGCATCGAACCATACCCTCATCCACGCCAATAGTTCATTATACCGCCATCGCCGGAGGAGCCAGGCCATGCCGCAATGTCCCCATCGCCGGTGTATAAATAGAAGCCACCCCAGCCTCAATTATCCACACCATCTCACTCCCCACTCCTCACAGAAGCTCCCACACCCTTCCCCGCAGCAAGGCGAGCACCACATCGCCGGACTTTAGCCGGAGTCCGCCGCTCTAGAGGAAGAAGGAAGCCGTCGATTGTAGCCACCCCAGGAGCTGGCGTGACCGCGCCTCGAACCGCCGTCGATGAAAACCCCATTCTCCCCCATCACCAACCCTAGAGGGAGCCCTGGTGAGCCTCACATGACCCCCACCGCCGCGTTAGGTTTAGTTTCTCACCAGAGCTGTTCGACGTAGAAGATGAACCTTAGTTGTTAGATCGTGTTCTAATCATAGGGCTCAGGTTAAACATACAGTTTCAGGTTAGATGAACCACTGACTAGTGGTACCCCATGTCAGCAGCCCGCTGCGCCCGCGCAGTGCAGCTGGGCCGGCCCGTTTAATTTTCCGCACATAGCCAGTTGATTCAAATAGGGTTTTTCTAATTTAGTTAAAACCAGATTTTGTCAGTAGATAAACAAATCAATTCAAAGAGATTCACTACACCAAATTGCATGATTCTAAATTGGTTAGAAAGGTATTCAAATTATCTATCCAAGCCCGTTGGATTCAAACCATTTGAAATTATAAATCACCTATACAAAAAATAACAAGACAGATGATTTTTCCACTTCAAACATTTTTAAAAAATCAACCATATATGCTTTTGAGTTGATTCCAACTCTCAAAAATCACATTTGACAAGATATATCTGAATATGTAAAATATTTAGATTTACATGAAGTGATCTTGGATTAGTACTAAAAGAATCCTATCTAGGCATTTCTAGTCACTTTAATTTTATTAAATAGTAATTTTAGACTTTATTAAATATGACCACCAGTTTAGATCACATTCCCAAGTATTAGAATATGTGGTGAAGACATGTGTCAACATGATCCCATATTTTAATTGGAGAATATTAAACCTTAAGAATTTTCAATGAGTAGAAATTACTTTTCCACAATAAGATAAATAAGACTAGGCCTTTATTTCATGTCATGATTATGATAATGCTAGATCATCTAGTGTGAACCTTAGTTTGCTAAATAGAAATAGTTAAGTATTGTTTGGTGATTGTGTACCCCGTATTCATTTATAGACGCTAGTACCGACCCGGGATATGAGGAGGAGGAGTACTACTACTACGAAGAAGAAAACTTCAACCACTGCACTACTCAAGGGAATCTAACACTTGCAAGTTTCATAACTATGCAAGCCTAGCACTACAAGTTAACTATGCAAGTTAACACTTGCCAACTTTATAACCTATGCAAGATGCATTAGGCATGCTTTGGTTATGCAACCTTGATTATAGCAATCCCAAGTTTTTCTTACAAGCTTTATTCTTTTACTTTACCAAGGTTCTTTACCTTTGATTAGTGACTTGTGAGTATTGGAAAAATAGGATAGATACCATAAAGAGTATAAAACTAGGCCTAGGTAGTTATACTTAGATGTCATCAAAAGGCATAAAACTAGATTTGGACAGTTACACTAGATTAGCACCCCACATTAGTGAATACCCTCAACTTTAGTGGCTAGTGCTAAGCATAAAAGTTGATCACTTTAGATGGGAATACTTGGTGAAAATGATTATGAAAACCTTGGAATGATGATTCATTCTATTGAAATGTTTTGACATGTGTTGAGAAACACAATGATTGATGATGAAAATGTTGGGGCATGAGCCTTGACCCTTTTATAAAAACGGATGGTTGGGTTCGGATGCGATACCATTTCAACCACAATACCTGAATTGGGTAGGGCTTAACTGGAAGTTTATATGCCTTAGTATGGGTTCCCTTGCGGAAGAGGTTGAGCTGAGGCTACCTCGTGTGAATGTCCACCAATGAAGTGCCCAGGATGGAAGATGGCCGTGGCTGGGAGGCCAAGCTCATAGGGGAGGTGCCTATACTAGAGTGTGTAATTGAAAGGTTATGATTGATTATCCGCATACTAAGTATGATGATTCAGGGTTTCCCCTGATAGATGTATTGAATTTTGTTGTGAAAGTGTACCACCTCTCAAGAGTGTCAAACTATTCAAATAGCCGCATCCACGGCCATGGACAGTTGGAGTGGCCATACTGTTCCGTTGTCAGATGTTTTCCCAAAAGTGACTTCTGAATTGAACTATGACTTTGACTTGACGACAACAGGATTGTGGACATGAAAACTAGATTCCCACTTAGGTGATGTAGAACTTTAAATTAGTTTTCTTTACTTCTAAACTCAGTATGAAATAAACCTGGCTTTTTGCAAATAAACCTAGAGCTTAGGATTCCTACTAGAAATACCTTACTTGTTAGTGATAGTTTGCGAGTACTTAAAGAGTACTCATGGCTTTGTCCCTGGCTATTCTCGTGGCCAGACTATGAGGAGGACTACCAGGAAGATGGACAACAGGAGGTCTATGACAACTAGGATCGTCTCCCATCGTCAGCATTGCTTGTGACCCTGAAGATGGAGCCCCTACTACGTTTACTTTCCGCTACTTTGATTGTATTAAGACTGGATCATGAGATCCGTTATTTGTAAGACCTTTATTATGGTTTGTAATGGATGATGTACTGTGGTACCAATTCTGTTATGTCTCACAAAAATGGTAATCCTGGGATTGCGATGTATGGCATAATAGGCATCTAGGATTAAAAATACGGGTGTTGACAAGTTGGTATCAGAGCCATCCTGACCATATGAGACCCTAGTTAGAATGGATGCTTGAACCAAAAAGTTAGTTTCAAAACAAAATAAGTAAGTATTTATGAAAACCTATTCCCTCTCTTATCCTTGAGATTCTTTCAAAAAAATCATGTTCCTCAAAAATTCTTTCAAACCTACATATAAATTTGACACACTTGATCACCTCACTAACTTGTTCACCCTAAATTCTTATAGATGGAGGTCCAGTATTGCAAGTTCTACCAGCTGGGCAATGAAGGCCACCTGATCTTTGAAAGGGATCTAGATGCACTCGTAGAGTATCTTGAGTGCCCACACCCAGAGTTCTTCGGGGCCCAACTCAACGATCAAGTGGGAGAAGAACTACAGTGGCTGATAGTGGTAGATATCAGAGGCAAGATGGAAGCCCCCACTTCAGAGAAGATCCAATTCAGCTTGAGGGAGAACAACTGGCTAGATGGATTAGCCAGGGTTATGCACGAAGCTCTTGCCCGTTTGGGTGGGCAAAACATCAACCAAATCCAGGGAACTTGCTTTGCTCACTACGCAAGGCGTGATTCTATGGGAATGACCTTGGAGATGCCAGGACACCTAGAGTTGAAGCACCAGGTGGATAATCTTGACTTCTTGTTGTATGATATACAAAAAGAATTGGACAACGCCCGTGCCTATGCCAACCACAACCATGCCATTGTAGTCAAGAAGGACCAGACTCTCTCCATCCTTGCCAAGGAGCGCCAATAACTTCGTCGTCAGCGTGACAAGAAGGATTGCATCATCGATCGTCTTCGCAAGAAGGTGGCCAGTCTCGAGAAGACTATCTGTGAACAGGAGATCTAGCTTGAAGCGAAGGAGGAGGAAGGTGAAGATATCCAGGGAGATCTCTACTCTTACCTCAGTGATGATGACGACTACCTGGAGGATGATGCCATGGAGTTTCACACTGATGATGATGATTCCGCCTTCATTTATGATGATTAGATGCACTTGAGCACTACCGTAGGAGTGAGTTGTATCCGGTCCCATTGTATCGCAGTTTCACAGAATGGTTCTTAAAAACCATCTATTTTCTATTTTGTGTTGTGGTGTGTGTTTGTATTGTGTGCTTGAATGAATAAATGAATGAGAGGAAGTTGTTAGTTTGGAAAACCTGAGTCAAACTCAAAGTTTACAACTTTTGAAACAAAACCATGAACCTTAGAGATTTCCCTCTTATCTCATTATCTATCTCAATCTTCAGATGACTCGCGGAAAGCCCGGAGGAAGTAGTTCATCTCAGGACCCAATGCTGCAGATTTTGCAAATGCTAGTTTCCGACAGTGTGAAGCTAGTAGAGCCGAACGCCAAGCCAACTTAGCTACTCTGCAACAGATAGCTCAGATGGCCCACAATAATCAAGGCCATGGAAACCAAGATCATCTTGGATCCATGCTCAATAACTTTCATAATACCAACCCACCTGTATTTAGTAAGTCTGAGGATCCCTTAGATGCTGATGACTGGCCGCAAACCATGGAGAACAACTTGGAGGTCGTAGGAGTTGAATCTAATGGAAAAGTACTATTTTCCACCCATTATCTAGCAGAAGATGAAAGATCCTGGTGCAATAGCACTCGTACCATGAACGAAGGGAAAATGATTACTTGGGAAGCATTCAAGATCAAGTTCAGCCGGACCCATGTGCCCAAGGTTTGGTCACTAGGATGAGGGATGTGTTCAGGGAATTGAAAGGTAGGGAGAATGACTGTGGTGGAATACCGTGACAAATTCTTATCCTTAGCTAGTATGCCCCTGATGAGATAAGCACTGAAGCAAAGAAGAAAGAAGGTTCCTGAATGGATTACATGATGAGATGCAGACTGTGTTAGTCACATCTGTTTTGCAGGTCTAGAAGAACTTGTGGACTCTGCCATTCAGATGGAAGGGAAGTTAAACCAAGCCAAAGACAATCGCAAGAGCAGGATGATGCACCAGCCTACATCCCACCATACATAGAAGTATCGCCCCAACCCGTCTGCATGATATGCCCCAAGAAACAACAGACCCCCTGTGTCCCGTCCAAACTATCCCAATCGTAGCCGAGGAAACTTGAAGTCTAGAGGAAACCACAACAATAACCCCGAAAACTCCAATAACTTCAACCGTGCACCACCCAAGTCCAGCAACAACAACAACAATACTGCCCAAGGACTAGAAGCAATGTTGTGCTATTGCAGGAAAAGACAAGTCCAAGATTACTTGCTTTGAATGCGCAGTCAAGGGTCACTACTCCAATGAGTGCACCCAGAAGCTTGCATCAGCCAGCAATGTGAATGCACCCGCTCAGCAGCAACGCCGTTTTCAGCCTAGAAGGAGATTTTCCCTAGGAAAATCGCTCAACCGCAACGGCCGTCTGTTCCACATGAATGCTGAAGAAGCTCAGGTAGCGCAGATGTCGTCCTAGGTATGTTTTATGTTAACTCAGTATCTGCAAGAGTGTTGTTTGATCCTGGAGCATGGCACTCGTTTTGTTACAGAAGAATTTCATGCACTAGTGAGATTCAACCAACAAAACTGAAGCATGTTATGATAGTTCAAAATACCTGGTTCAACACCAAATCTAGAAAATTTGCAAGGCTGTACCTATCAGAATCCCATGGAATATATTTTTATGCTAATCTTGTAGTACTTGGAACCAAAGGTTTGGAAGTAGTACTAGGAATGGATTGGATGTCAAAACATAATGGATTAATCGATTGTGCCAAGAAAGCCATGACCATGACCAGTAGCACTGGAGTAGCAGTAGAGCAGTGTATCTGAGACTTTGCCCCATCAATTCAAATGCAACAAGAGTTTAGCCCAACCAACCCTACACCAAGTCAGAGTAGTCTGTGAATACCCTGACGTGTTCCCAGATGAATTGCTCGGTATGCCCCCTGATCGCGAGTTTATCATTGAACTAGTTCCTAGAACTAGACCCATAGCTAAGAAACCTTATAGTATGAAACGATCTGAATTAGTGGAGCTGTTAGTCTCGCAAAAACTTGATGCTATGCTGGAGAAAGGTCTGATTCAACCAAGCGCATCGCCATGGAGATCGCTTGTTTTGTTTGTGGATCAGAAATATGGAGTTCAACCTTTGATCATGGATTAACTCGGAGCTGAATACTGTCCCATTTAAATCCACTAGACATTAGCACACTTGAATCAAATTCATTCGAATTTGTCCAATACTTGACAAATTGTGCTTTTTTCATTCACCCCTTTTCCACTATGGCTTTGCAATCATTTGGGAAAATTCAAGTAACCCCTTTTACTTGTGAGATTCAGCAACAAATTGCTTTCTAATCTCAAGTGAATTTTGCTTTTAGGATTTCTCATAATTCTAGTTTACCATTATTTCCTTGTAGTTCGTAGGTATGACATATTCTGGTAATCATGACAAATGATGAAAAATGTCTCCATACAAGATATGGGTTTCATTTTTGAATCCTACTTCATGTAGTGAAAACACCAGTGGGGAAAACACAATGATCATTATCATGGATTCTTTCCTTTGTGAAGAGAATCGTTCAGGAATGTTTTCTGTTGCGCTTCTCAACACTCTGATGTAGGGATTTGAATCCTCATCGTGTTTTTCACTATTTTCCATTTGCTTCCATAATCGAGAAATATCACTGAATCTGAACTTCTTCGAAAATGCACCAAAATCCAAGCAATACAAGTTTTGCATCTCTTGTGGTTTTAGCTATGGATTTTTATTCAAAGTTTCCAATGAATACTCTACAAGGACTTATTCGCTATTGTTTTGGTTATATCGAATAACCTGAAAACTTTTACGATGATCCATACCAGGTATGGAGCCGATCTCACGAATCTAAATGGTTCACTATATAGTCTAATTGAGTGCTAACTATTTGTAACTAATGGTCTCTACATCTACACTATAACGATTTACTTGGCACCATCTATTCACCCATTTTGATATCTAATATCATATCGTGATGCTTTTCATTTTGGCACTTCAAGTGCATTGCATTTCACTATTTTTTTTATGCCATTCTTATAAAGTTGAATTTCATTACTATTGATCAAATCGTAGTAATTAGATTATATTTTATATTCATACCCTTAATTGATGAAATACCTTGATTCTATGAAAATAGTTTCATATTCATGTTTCCTTTTGGTAAATTTCTTTACACTTTTAAACAATCATATAATGATAATCACCATTTTTGTTAAAACACAGTACATCGAATATGTATTTACTTTTAACAATTCATCAAAACACTTTGTATTCAATTAATACACCATTTTCAAGTTATTTTGCCGATCTGGGGCATGATTCATATGTGACAAGTAATCAAATGACTTTCACATATTATCAACATAACTTTTGAATTCAAAGAATGGTTTCATTAATTAATGAATATATCATTAAGTTGGGTATTTTAAGGTATTTCAATATTTTACAAATGTTCATGCATTATCAATTAGTTTCAAACAACATAATTCACATATAATCAAACAAGATATGAACACAAATAGAAATCATACATAAAAGTGGAACAACTGTTTCTTACAAGCTCATATGAATAACCGTCTCACAAAGTGTGAGACACACTAAAGAAGTTCACAATCTTTTGATTACAATAATCATCCTAAAACATAAACTAAATGATAAATATTGAGGGAGAGTGTCGTTGGCCATCATCATCATGCTCGCCATCAACACGCAACGTTACCTCCTCTCCAGCAAGTACCTCTATGCAGAAGGACCTGTTTCAGTAAAAAAGAACAAGTATCAAATATACTTAACACTTCAAATGTGTTTGCAAGATTATAACATTTATAAAATTGTATATCAAATATATACCTTTGTCATTGATGACCTCAGCGACAACGGGTTCAACCATCACATTCCTGAAATGCGATATGAACTCGTGGAAATCCTGTGTTTCCGTGTCGCCTCTCATAATGGAAGTCCTGACTTGTGCTTGGTAGCTTGGTGGCAGCGACCGCAGCGGAATGCCATTTGCATAATATCCCATCATCTAGCTATCCAGGAAGTACACAGGCCTCATGTACGCATCATGCATGCGCTCCAAGTGGTCGTCAAGTGATGAGTTCTCCTCCATCTTAATGGAGAGGAAGTCTCCCATCAGCTCATGCTCCCATATGCGTGCTTGTTCCACGAAATGTGTCCTAAGATGTACCATAGCCGCACGAGGGTCAATATTGGCCACGACTGGCCACAGCTCATCCACTATCCTGTAGCACATTGTAACTGATATGAAGGTGGACATTTCATGATGATAATAGCGGTCCTCCCTCTGTTTTGGGGTCTCATAGAAATAGGGTTGCTCCAAATCCATCTCTTCGAGTATGTAGTCGACCACATTATTCTTTCTAAGGAGAACGTGGAGACGCACAACCCATATAGATAGGTTGGATCCATCTAGCCTGAGCTTTTCTCCTTCTAACCAATCGTCAATAGGAAAGGTAGCATCGGGAAGAACCATTTCTACCTTTATAATTGCAAAAGGAATTTACACTAAGTTTATAATTGCAAAAGGAATTTACACTAAGTTTACACAACCATATCACAAATCAATGCCCCATTCGTCCCCATGGCCGACCCTAGCTGGAGCCCTGGTGAGCCTCACATGACCCCCACCGCCGCGTTAGGTTTAGTTTCTCGCCGTAGCTGTTCGGCGTAGAAGATGACCCCACCTGTTAGATCATGTTCTAATCATAGGGCTCAGGTTGAAACACACCGTTTTGGGTTAGTTGAGCCACTAACTAGTGGGACCCCCTGGCAGCAGCCCACTACGCCCGCGCAGTGCTTCTGGGCCAGCGCGTTTACTTTCCCGCGCAGAGCCCGTTGATTCAAATAGGATTTTTCTAATTTATTTAAAACCAGATTCTGTCAATAGATTCAAAAATCAATTCAAAGAGATTCACTAAACCAAATTTCATGATTCCAAATTGGTTAGAAAGGTATTCAAATTATCTATCCAAGCCCGTTGGATTGAAACCATTCGAAATTATAGATCACCTATACCAAAAATAACAAAACATAGGCTTTTGCCACTTCAAACATTTTTAAAAAATCAACCATAAATGCTTTTGAGTTGATTCCAACTCTCAAAAATCACATTTGACAAGATCTATTTGAATATGTAAAAATATTTAGATTACATGTAGTCATCTTGGATTAGTACTAAAAGAATGCTATCTCGGCATTTCTAGTCACTTTATTTTATTAAATACTAATTTTAAACTTTATAAAATGTGACCAGCACTTTAAATCACATTCCCAAGTATTACAATATGTGCTGATGACATCTGTCAACATGATCCCATATTTTAATTGGAGAATATTAAATCTTAAGCATTTTCAATGAGTAGAAATTACGTTTCCATAATAAGATAAACAAGACTAGGCCTTTATTTCATGTGATGATTGTGATGATGTTAGATCATCTAGTGTGAACCTTAGTTTGCTAAATAGAAATAGTTAAGTATAGTTTGGTAATTGTGTACCCCGTGTTTATTTATAGACGGTAGTACCGACACGGGATACGAGGAGGAGGAGTACTACGAAGAAGAAGAAAACTTCAACCACTGCACTACTCAAGGCAAGCTAACACTTGCAAGTTTCATAACTATGCAAGCCTAGAACTACAAGTTAACTATGCAAGTTAACACTTGCCAACTTGATAACCTATGCAAGATGCATTAGGCATGCTTTGGTTATGCAACCTTGATTATACCAATCCCATGTTTTTCTTATAAGCTTTATTCTTTTACTTTACCAAGGTTCTTTACCTTTGATTAGTGACTTCTGAGTATTGGAAAAATAGGATAGATACCATAAAGAGTATAAAACTAGGCCTAGGTAGTTATACTTAGATGTCATCAAAAGGCATAAAACTAGATTTGGACAGTTACACTAGATTAGCACCCCTCATTAGTGAATACCCTCAACTTTAGTGGCTAGTGCTAAGCATAAAACTTGATTACTTTAGATGGGAATACTTGGTGAAAATGATTATGAAAAACTTGGAATGATGATTCATTCTATTGAAATGTTTTGACATGTGTTGAGAAACACAATGATTGATGATGAAAATGTTGAGGCATTAGCCTTGGCCCTTTTATAAAAACTGATGGTTGGGTTCGGATGCGATACCATTCCAATTTAACCGTACAACCACAATATATGAATTGGGTAGGGCTTAACTGGAAGTTTATATGCCTTAGTATGGGTTGCCTTGCGGAAGAGGTTGAGCTGAGGCTACCTCGTGTGAATGTCCACCTATGAACTGCCCAGGATGGCAGATGGCCATGTCTGGGAGGCCAAGCTCATTGGGGAGGTGCCTATACTAGAGTGTGTAATTGAAAGGTTATGATTGATTATCCACATACTAAGTATGATGATTCAGGGTTTCCCCTGACGGATGTATCGAATTTTGTGGTGAAAGTGTACCACCTCTCCAGAGTGTTAAACTATTCGAATAGCCGCATCTATGGTCATGGACAGTTGGAGTGGCCATATTGTTCCATTGTCAGATGTTTTCCCAAAAATGACATCTGAATTGAACTACAACTTTGACTTGACCACAACAGGATTATGGACATCAAAACTAGATTCCAACTTAGGTGATGTAGAACTTTAAATTAGTTTTCTTTACTTCTAAACTCAGTATGAAATAAACCTGGCTTTTTGCAAATAACCCTAGAGCTTAAGATTCCTACCTGAACTACCTTACTTGTTAGTGATAGTTTGCGAGTACTTCAAGAGTACTCATGGCTTTGTCCCTGTCTATTCACGTGGCCATACTATGAGGAGGACTACCAGGAAGATGGACAGCAGGAGGTCTATGAAAACTAGGAACATCTCCCATCGTCAGCATTGCATGTGACCCTGAAGATGGAGCCCCTACTACGTTTACTTTCCGCTGCTTTGATTGCATTAAAGCTGGATCATGAGATCCCTTATTTGTAAGACCTTTGTTTGTAATGGATGATCTACTGTGGTACCAATTCTGTTATGTCTCGCAAAAATGGTAATCCTTGGATTGCGATGTATGTCATAATAGGCATCTGGGATTAAAAATCCGGGTGTTGATAAGTTGGTATAAGAGCCATCCTGACCATAGGAGACCCTGGTTAGAATGGACGCTTGAACCACAATGCTTAGTTTCAAAACAAAAGAAGTGAGTATTTGTGAAAACCTATTCCCTCTCTTACCCTTGAGATTCTTTCAAAAAAATCATGTTCCTCAAAAATTCTTTCAAACCTTCATAAAAATTTGACACACTTGATCACCTCACTAACTTGCACACCCTAAATTCTAATAGATGGAGGTCCAATATTGCAAGTTCTACCAGCTGGGCAACGGAGGCCACCTGATCTTTGAAAGGGATCACTTGTAGAGTAACTTGAGCGCCCACACCCGGAGTTCTTCGGGGCCCAACTCAACGATCAAGTGGGAGAAGAACTAAAGTGGCTGATAGTGGCAGATATCAGAGGCAAGATGGAAGCCCCCACTTCAGAGAAGATCCAATTAAGCTTGAGGGAGAACAACTGGCTGGATGGATTAGCCAGGGCTATGCACGAAGGTCTTGCCCGTTTGTGTGGGAAAAACATCAACGAAGTCCAGGGAACTCACTTTGCTCACTACGCAATGCGTGATTCTATGGGAATTACCTTGGACATGACAGGACACTCAGAGCTGAAGCACCAGGTAGATAATCTTGACTTAATGTTGTATGATAGACAGAAGGAGTTGGACAACGCCCGTGCCGACGCCAACCATAACCATGCCATTGTAGTCAAGAAGGACCAGACTCTCGCCATCCTCGCCAAGGAGCGCCAATCACTTTGTCTTCAGCGTGACAAGAAAGATCGCATCATTGATCGTCTTCGCAAGAAGGTGGACACTCTCGAGAAGACCATCCGTGAACAGGAGATCCATCTTGAAGCGAAGGAGGAGGAAGGTGAAGATATCCAGGGAGATCTCTACTCTTACCTCAGTGATGATGACGACTACCTGGAGGATGATGCCATGGAGTTTCACACTGATGATGATGTTTCCGCCTTCATTTATGATGATTAGATGCACTTGAGCACTACCGTAGGAGTGAGTTGTATCCGGTCCCACTGTATCGTAGTTTCACATAATGGTTCTTAAAACCATCTGTTTTCTATTTTGTGTTGTGGTGTGTGTTTGTATTGTGTGCTTGAATGAGTGAATGAATGAGAGGAAGTTGTTAGTTTCCAAAACCTGAGTCAAACTCAAAGTTTACAACTCTTGAAACAAAACCATGAACCTTAGAGATTTCCCTCTTATCTCATTATCTATCTCAATCTTCAGATGACTCGCGGAAATCCCGGAGGAAGCAGTTCATCTCAGGACCCAATGCTAGTTTTCGACCGTGAAGCTAGTAGAGCCGAACGCCAAGCCAACTTAGCCACTCTACAACAGATAGCTCAGATAGCCCACAATAATTAAGTCCATGGAAACCAAGATCATCATGGATCCAAGCTCAAGAACTTTCAGAATATCAACCCACCTATATTTAGTAAGTGCTCGACCAATCTCGAGGCCCCTTGCCGCTCCATTAAGCGTGTGACCACCGCCCTGAAGCACCGCATCGAACCATACCCTCATCCACGCCAATAGTTCATTGTACCGCCATCGCCGGAGGAGCCAGGCCATGCCGCAATGTCCCCATCGCCGGTGTATAAATAGAAGCCACCCCAGCCTCAATTATCCACACCATCTCACTCCCCACTCCTCACAGAAGCTCCCACACCCTTCCCCGCAGCAAGGCGAGCACCACATCACCGGACTTTAGCCGGAGTCCGCCGCTCTAGAGGAAGAAGGAAGCCGTCGATTGTAGCCACCCCAGGAGCTGGCGTGACCGCGCCTCGAACCGCCGTCGATGACAACCCCATTCGCCCCCATCACCAACCCTAGAGGGAGCCCTGGTAAGCCTCACATGACCCCACCGCCGCGTTAGGTTTAGTTTCTCACCAGAGCTGTTCGACGTAGAAGATGAACCTTAGTTGTTAGATCGTGTTCTAATCATAGGGCTCAAGTTGAAACATACAGTTTCAGGTTAGATGAACCACTGACTAGTGGTACCCCATGTCAGCAGCCCGCTGCGCCCGCGCAGTGCAGCTGGGCCGGCCCGTTTAATTTTCCGCACATAGCCAGTTGATTCAAATAGGGTTTTTCTAATTTAGTTAAAACCAGATTTTGTCAGTAGATAAACAAATCAATTCAAAGAGATTCACTAGACCAAATTGCATGATTCTAAATTGGTTAGAAAGGTATTCAAATTATCTATCCAAGCCCGTTGGATTCAAACCATTTGAAATTATAAATCACCTATACAAAAAATAACAAGACAGATGATTTTTCCACTTCAAACATTTTTAAAAAAACAACCATATATGCTTTTGAGTTGATTCCAACTCTCAAAAATCACATTTGACAAGATATATCTGAATATGTAAAAATATTTAGATTTACATGAAGTGATCTTGGATTAGTACTAAAAGAATCCTATCTAGGAATTTCTAGTCACTTTAATTTTATTAAATAGTAATTTTAAACTTTATTAAATATGACCACCAGTTTAGATCACATCCCCAAGTATTAGAATATGTGGTGAAGACATGTGTCAACATGATCCCATATTTTAATTGGAGAATATTAAACCTTAAGCATTTTCAATGAGTAGAAATTACTCTTCCACAATAAGATAAATAAGACTAGGCCTTTATTTCATGTGATGATTATGATAATGCTAGATCATCTAGTGTGAACCTTAGTTTGCTAAATAGAAATAGTTAAGTATTGTTTGGTGATTGTGTACCCCGTATTCATTTATAGACGCTAGTACCGACCCGGGATACGAGGAGGAGGAGTACTACTACTACGAAGAAGAAAACTTCAACCACTACACTACTCAAGGGAATCTAACACTTGCAAGTTTCATAACTATGCAAGCCTAGCACTACAAGTTAACTATGCAAGTTAACACTTGCCAACTTTATAACCTATGCAAGATGCATTAGGCATGCTTTGGTTATGCAACCTTGATTATAGCAATCCCAAGTTTTTCTTACAAGCTTTATTCTTTTACTTTACCAAGGTTCTTTACCTTTGATTAGTGACTTGTGAGTATTGGAAAAATAGGATAGATACCATAAAGAGTATAAAACTAGGCCTAGGTAGTTATACTTAGATGTCATCAAAAGGCATAAAACTAGATTTGGACAGTTACACTAGATTAGCACCCCACATTAGTGAATACCCTCAACTTTAGTGGCTAGTGCTAAGCATAAAAGTTGATCACTTTAGATGGGAATACTTGGTGAAAATGATTACGAAAACCTTGGAATGATGATTCATTCTATTGAAATGTTTTGACATGTGTTGAGAAACACAATGATTGATGATGAAAATGTTGGGGCATGAGCCTTGACCCTTTTATAAAAACGGATGGTTGGGTTCGGATGCGATACCATTTCAACCACAATACCTGAATTGGGTAGGGCTTAACTAGAAGTTTATATGCCTTAGTATGGGTTCCCTTGCGGAAGAGGTTGAGCTGATGCTACCTCGTGTGAATGTCCACCAATGAAGTGCCCAGGATGGAAGATGGCCGTGGCTGGGAGGCCAAGCTCATAGGGGAGGTGCCTATACTAGAGTGTGTAATTGAAAGGTTATGATTGATTATCCGCATACTAAGTATGATGATTCAGGGTTTCCCCTGATAGATGTATTGAATTTTGTTGTGAAAGTGTACCACCTCTCCAGAGTGTCAAACTATTCAAATAGCCGCGTCCACGGCCATGGACAGTTGGAGTGGCCATACTGTTCCGTTGTCAGATGTTTTCCCAAAAATGACTTCTGAATTGAACTATGACTTTGACTTGACGACAACAGGATTGTGGACATGAAAACTAGATTCCCACTTAGGTGATGTAGAACTTTAAATTATTTTTCTTTACTTCTAAACTCAGTATGAAATAAACCTGGCTTTTCGCAAATAAACCTAGAGCTTAGGATTCCTACTAGAAATACCTTACTTGTTAGTGATAGTTTGCGAGTACTTAAAGAGTACTCATGGCTTTGTCCCTGGCTATTCTCGTGGCCAGACTATGAGGAGGACTACCAGGAAGATGGACAACAGGAGGTCTATGACAACTAGGATCGTCTCCCATCGTCAGCATTGCTTGTGACCCTGAAGATGGAGCCCCTACTACGTTTACTTTCCGCTACTTTGATTGTATTAAGACTGGATCATGAGATCCGTTATTTGTAAGACCTTTATTATGGTTTGTAATGGATGATGTACTGTGGTACCAATTCTGTTATGTCTCACAAAAATGGTAATCCTGGGATTGCGATGTATGGCATAATAGGCATCTAGGATTAAAAATACGGGTGTTGACAAGTTGGTATCGGAGCCATCCTGACCATATGAGACCCTAGTTAGAATGGATGCTTGAACCAAAAAGTTAGTTTCAAAACAAAATAAGTAAGTATTTATGAAAACCTATTCCCTCTCTTATCCTTGAGATTCTTTCAAAAAAATCATGTTCCTCAAAAATTCTTTCAAACCTACATATAAATTTGACACACTTGATCACCTCACTAACTTGTTCACCCTAAATTCTTATAGATGGAGGTCCAGTATTGCAAGTTCTACCAGCTGGGCAACGGAGGCCACCTGATCTTTGAAAGGGATCTAGATGCACTCGTAGAGTATCTTGAGCCCACACCCAGAGTTCTTCGGGGCCCAACTCAACGATCAAGTGGGAGAAGAACTACAGTGGCTGATAGTGGTAGATATCAGAGGCAAGATGGAAGCCCCCACTTCAGAGAAGATCCAATTCAGCTTGAGGGAGAACAACTGGCTAGATGGATTAGCCAGGGTTATGCACGAAGCTCTTGCCTGTTTGGGTGGGCAAAACATCAACCAAATCCAGGGAACTTGCTTTGCTCACTACGCAAGGCGTGATTCTATGGGAATGACCTTGGAGATGCCAGGACACCTAGAGTTGAAGCACCAGGTGGATAATCTTGACTTCTTGTTGTATGATATACAAAAAGAATTGGACAACGCCCGTGCCTATGCCAACCACAACCATGCCATTGTAGTCAAGAAGGACCAGACTCTCTCCATCCTTGCCAAGGAGCGCCAATAACTTCGTCGTCAGCGTGACAAGAAGGATTGCATCATCGATCGTCTTCGCAAGAAGGTGGCCAGTCTCGAGAAGACTATCTGTGAACAGGAGATCTAGCTTGAAGCAAAGGAGGAGGAAGGTGAAGATATCCAGGGAGATCTCTACTCTTACCTCAGTGATGATGACGACTACCTGGAGGATGATGCCATGGAGTTTCACACTGATGATGATGATTCCGCCTTCATTTATGATGATTAGATGCACTTGAGCACTACCGTAGGAGTGAGTTGTATCCGGTACCATTGTATCGCAGTTTCACAGAATGGTTCTTAAAACCATCTATTTTCTATTTTGTGTTGTGGTGTGTGTTTGTATTGTGTGCTTGAATGAATAAATGAATGAGAGGAAGTTGTTAGTTTGGAAAACCTGAGTCAAACTCAAAGTTTACAACTTTTTAAACAAAACCATGAACCTTAGAGATTTCCCTCTTATCTCATTATCTATCTCAATCTTCAGATGACTCGCGGAAATCCCGGAGGAAGTAGTTCATCTCAGGACCCAATGCTGCAGATTTTGCAAATGCTAGTTTCCGACAGTGAAGCTAGTAGAGCCGAACGCCAAGCCAACTTAGCTACTCTGCAACAGATAGCTCAGATGGCCCACAATAATCAAGGCCATGGAAACCAAGATCATCTTGGATCCAAGCTCAATAACTTTCATAATACCAACCCACCTATATTTAGTAAGTCTGAGGATCCCTTAGATGCTGATGACTGGCCGCAAACCATGGACAACAACTTGGAGGTCGTAGGAGTTGAATCTAATGGAAAAGTACTATTTTCCACCCATTATCTAGCAGGAGATGAAAGATCCTGGTGGAATAGCACTCGTACCATGAACGAAGGGAAAATGATTACTTGGGAAGCATTCAAGATCAAGTTCAGCCGGACCCATGTGCCCCAAGGTTTGGTCACTAGGATGAGGGATGTGTTCAGGGAATTGAAGGTAGGGAGAATGACTGTGGTGGAATACCGTGACAAATTCTTATCCTTAGCTAGGTATGCCCCTGATGAGATAAGCACTGAAGCAAAGAAGAAAGAAAGGTTCCTGAATGGATTACATGATGAGATGCAGACTGTGTTAGTCAACATCTGTTTTGCAGGTCTAGAAGAACTTGTGGACTCTGCCATTCAGATGGAAGGGAAGTTAAACCAAGCCAAAGACAATCGCAAGAGCAGGATGATGCACCAGCCTACATCCCACCATACATAGAAGTATCGCCCCAACCCGTCTGCATGATATGCCCCAAGAAACAACAGACCCCCTGTGTCCCGTCCAAACTATCCCAATCGTAGCCGAGGAAACTTGAAGTCTAGAGGAAACCACAACAATAACCCCGGCAAACTCCAATAACTTCAACCGTGCACCGCCCAAGTCCAGCAACAACAACAACAATACTGCCCCAAGGACTAGAAGCAATGTTGTGCCTATTGCAGGAAAAGACAAGTCCAAGATTACTTGCTTTGAATGCGCAGTCAAGGGTCACTACTCCAATGAGTGCACCCAGAAGCTTGCATCAGCCAGCAATGTGAATGCACCCGCTCAGCAGCAACGCCGTTTTCAGCCTAGAAGGAGATTTTCCCTAGGAAAATCGCTCAACCGCAACGGCCGTCTGTTCCACATGAATGCTGAAGAAGCTCAGGTAGCGCCAGATGTCGTCCTAGGTATGTTTTATGTTAACTCAGTATCTGCAAGAGTGTTGTTTGATCCTGGAGCATGGCACTCGTTTGTTACAGAAGAATTTGCATGCACTAGTGAGATTCAACCAAAAAAACTGAAGCATGTTATGATAGTTCAAATACCTGGTTCAACCACCAAATCTAGAAAATTTTGCAAGGCTGTACCTATCAGAATCCATGGAATATATTTTTATGCTAATCTTGTAGTACTTGGAACCAAAGGTTTGGAAGTAGTACTAGGAATGGATTGGATGTCAAAACATAATGGATTAATCGATTCTACCAAGAAAGCCATGACCATGACCAGTAGCACTGGAGTAGCAGTAGAGCATGTATCTGAGACTTTGCCCCATCAATTCAAATGCAACAAGAGTTTAGCCCAACCAACCCTACACCAAGTCAGAGTAGTCTGTGAATACCCTGACGTGTTCCCAGATGAATTGCTCGGTATGCCCCCTGATCGGGATATCGAGTTTATCATTGAACTAGTTCCTAGAACTAGACCCATAGCTAAGAAACCTTATAGTATGAAACGATCTGAATTAGTGGAGCTGAAGAAACAACTTGATGCTATGCTGGAGAAAGGTCTGATTCAACCAAGCGCATCGCCATGGAGATCGCTTGTTTTGTTTGTGGATAAGAAATATGGAGTTAACCATTTGTGCATGGATTATCGGAAGCTGAATGATGTCACCATCAAAAAAAAGTAACCACTGCTGAAGATAGAAGATTTGTTTGACCAGTTGGCTGGTGTCAGAGTGTTTTCTAAGATTGATCTTAGAACATGGTTATCATCAACTCAAGATTTGTCCAACGGATATCACAAAAGACCGCCTTTACCACCAGATACGGATTGTATGAGTACACTGTCATGTCTTTTGGATTAACCAATGCCCCCGCTTATTTCATGAATATCATGAATAAGATTTTTATGAACTTCCTGGATAAGTTTGTCGTTGTTTTTATCAATGATATTCTGATCTATTCCAAGTCAAAAGAAGACCATGAGCTACACTTGAGAACCATCCTTGACACCCTTAGAGAACATCAGTTGTATGCCAAGTTTAGCAAATGTGAGTTCTGGTTGATGGAAGTAAGATTCCTAGGACATATTGTGTCCGCAGGAGGAGTCGATGTCGATACCGCTAAGATCAAAGATGTTGAAGAATGGAAAGCCCCAACAACTCAAACCAAGTCCGCTTATTTCTCGGATTAGCGGGATACTACTGCAAGTTCGTTGAAGGATTTTCGAGCATTGCAAGACAGATGACCCAATTGTTGAAGAAGGATCAGAAGTTTGAATGGATGGACAAATGTGATGCAAGTTTTCAAGAGGTCAAGAAGAGATTGATTTCAGCCCGAATTCTGATTATGCCGGATATCAAGAAGCCTTTTGATGTGTATTGTGATGCATCCAAGATTGGTCTCAGATGTGTGTTGATGCAAGAAGGCAAAGTCATATCATATTTGTCTAGACAACTGAAGCAACATGAGCAAAAATACCCTTCCCATGACCTTGAACTAGGAGCCATAGTTTTTAGATTGAAGACCTGGGGTCATTATCTTATGGGTGACCGCTGTGAGATTTATTCGAATCACAAAAGTTTGAAGTATATTTTCACCTAGAAGGAGCTAAGTACGAGGCAAAGGAGATGGATAGAGTTAATCAAGTATTATGACCTTGACATTCACTATCACCCCGGCAAAGCCAATGTGGTAGCGGATGCTCTTAGCAGATTGCCATCTAGATTAAACACCATGATAAAAGAAGCCCAGCCAAGTTTGCATGAAGAGTTGGAGCTGTTTAGAACTGGACCTAGTTAGCAAAGGATTTTTAGCTAGCATAGAAATTCAACCCACTTTGATCAGTCAGATCAAGGAAGCCCAGAAAGGAAATGCAAGTATCAACGGAATCAAGCGTCGTATCGGTATAGGGAAGGTACCCGGATTCACCGAAGATGAAGAAGGAGTTTTGTGGTACAATGGACGTATCTGTGTGACAGTAGATTCCGAGTTGAAACAGGGTATCATGCAGGAAGCTCATGATACTCTTTATTCTGTCCATCCCGAAGGAACGAAGAGTTATCAGGATTTCAAGGAGCAATTTTGGTGCCACAAGATGAAGAGAGAAATCGGAAGCTACATCGCAAAGGGTGATATTTGTCAGAGAGTCAAAGCGAAACATCAGCGACCCGCAGGACTTCTGCAACCATTGCAAATTCCATAATGGAAATGGGATTATGTCGGAATGGATTTCATCACCGGTTTGCCTACATCTAGTAGGGGAAATGACTCTATTTGGGTCATAGTTGATAGACTATCCAAGGTAGCCCATTTTATAGCTGTCAAGACCACCTACCAGAGTTCGAAGCTAGCAGAGCTGTACATTGCTAGAATTGTCAGTTTGCATGGAACCCCTAAGACCATAGTGTCGGATCGAGGAACCTAGTTTACCTCAAGATTTTGGCAGAAAGTCCAAGAAGAATTAGGAACCAAGATGAACTTCAGCACAGCTTATCACCCGCAGACGGATGGACAAACTGAAAGAGTCAACCAAGTCTTAGAAGATTTGTTGAGAGCTTGTGTACTAGAATATGGATCAATATAGGAAGATTGTCTGCCTTTCGTAGAATTATCATACAATAATAGTTATCAAGCCAGTTTGCAAATGACCCCCTTTGAATTTCTGTATGGAAGGAAGTGTCGTACCCCCTTGAATTGGTCGCAAGTAGGAGAGAGTTAGATTTTCGGACCCGACATCCTACGAGAAGCCAAATAGAAGGTTCACAAAGTCCGTGAGCACCTCAAGACCACCCATTCCAGTCAAAAGAGTTGTGCTGACAAAAGACGTCGAGACCTCACCTTCAATGTCGGAGATTTTGTATATCTCAAAGTATCACCCTTGAAAGGAATGCAGCATTTTTGTCTGAAAGGGAAGTTAGCCCCTAGATATATTGGACCCTTCAAGATTTTGAATCACCGAGGAGAAGTATCATATCAACTGGAACTGCCAGAGGAGATGTCATCCATACATCATGTGTTCCATATCTCGTTACTTCGCAAATGCCTAGAAGTTCCGGAGAAGACTGAAGTGTTCAAGAACATCAATCACCGAGCCATAGATATCAACAACGATCTAACCTATCGTGAAGTACCCATTTGTATTTTGGAGGAAGCCTTCACAACCAACAGGACCAGGAGTATCATGTTTCTCAAGATCTAGTGGACTAACCATACTGAAGAAGAAGCTACTTGGGAGCGAGAAGATTATATTAGGACTAAGTTTCCAAATCTCTTTAGTTCCTAGTTTTTCTTAAATATCAGGATGAGATTTTGTTTAAGGAGGGAAGGTTTGTAACACCCCAAAAATATTAATCAAGATTATCAAGTCAAATCACCCAAGTTTAGGGTTAACAAAAACTTTTATTATTAAAATTAATATGAGTGTATGTGTGAATTGCATTAGTGTATGAATGAGTGCAAATGCCATGTTTTATTGCTACAAATGATAAGGAATGGTTTAAAGATGAATACTACATCATCTAGGCTAATTACAAACAAAATCAAAAGCAAAGAAATTCAAATATGAATCATATGATCAAATGGTCATTTTGACCAAAATTAAACCCTAGACCACTTTGAGTGTTTCTAGTCCAAGATTTATAATATAAACATTTCGAATTCTTTTCACCCCTTGCTGGACCAAGTAAAAGTGAATCCAAGCCCACTTTACAAACTCACAGAAACTATTTTCAAATCTATTTAAAGGACAATTCAAAATTGAATCAAGTGTATGTACTACGATCACCATTTTGCAAAAACCACTCAAATCAATTAACCTTGACTTTTCCAAGCAACCATAGACACTCAAGCAAGTGATCAGAACCCTCACCAAATTTCATTCAAAAATTTCAAATTTGAATTCATGTGGCCATTTGGTCGAGCACCTGGCAGACACAGAAAACCATTGTCTAACTTCCACTGTTTTGAACAGTGATCACTCACCCATTTGTCCCCTCTTCACTCCCCTGGTCTCCCCCAACACCGAGAAGCGCAAGACAAACATCCCCCCTTTGCCGTTGCGCCAGTGCAGCGCTGCTCGAAGCTCGCCGCACCGGCCGACCTAGAGCGAACTGCCACAGCCAGCGCCACCCTCTTCAATGATGTTAAGGAGATAGGCCACCGTCCACCGCCACCCCCTGTCCAACCCTCGACCACAGGCAATCCATGGACCACCCGAAAACCGCCGCGCCCATTTCGCTATTGCCATGCCGAGAGCGCGCCAGAGCGCCACAACTGAGACGTGCACACACGCCGCCCCTTGCCATCGTCGCGCGTGCCTGCACTCGCCGTGACCCTAGATATCCCCCAAACATGCATGTTCGTTGCCGCGTGGACCATAGCCACTATGCGCCCTCTCAAACGCCGCCGCTCCCGCGCAGAACACCTACCGCGCCCGACCAATCTCGACCGCCCCTTGACGCGCCATTAAGCGTGTGACCACCGCCATGACGCCTCGCGTCGAACCCTACCCCCAGCCATGCCAATAGCTCGTTGTATCACCATCACTGGAGGAGCCAAACCATGCCGCAATGTCCCTATCGCCAGTGTATAAATAGAGGCCACCCCAACCTCAATTCTCTACACCATCTCACTCCCCACTCCTCATAGAACCTCCCACACCCTTCCCCAGAGCAAGGCGAGCACCACATCGCCAGAATTTAGCCGTAGTCCGCCACTTCAAAGGAAGAAGGAACTCGTCGATTGGAGCAACCCTAGGAGCTGCCGTGACCGCGCCTCGAATCGCCGTCGACGACAACCCCATTTGCCCCATCGCGGACCCTAGCTGGAGCCCTGGTGAGCCTCACATGACCCCCACCGCCACGTTAGGTTTAGTTTCTCGCCGGAGCTGTTCGACGTATAAGATGAACCTCATTCGTAAGATCGTGTTCTAATCATAGGGCTTAGGTTGAAACATACCGTTTCGGGTTAGATGAGCCACTGACTAGTGGGACCCCCTGTCAGCAGCCCGATGTGCCCGCGCAGTGCAGCTCGGCCGTCCCGTTTAATTTTCCGCACAGAGCCCGTTGATTCAAATAGGGTTTTTCTAATTTAGTTAAAACCAGATTCTGTCAGTAGATAAACAAATCTATTCAAAGAGATTCACTAGATGAAATTGCATGATTCTAAATTGGTTAGAAAGGTATTCAAATTATCTATCCAAGCCCGTTGGATTCAACCCATTTGAAATGGTAAATCACCTATACAAAAAATAACAAGGCAAAGGATTTTTCCACTTCAAACATTTTTCAAAAATCAACAATAAATGCTTTTGAGTTGATTCCTACTCTCCAAAATCACATTTGACAAGATCTATCTAAACATGTAAAAATATATAGATTTACATGGAATGATCTTGGACTAGTACTAAAAGAATGCTATCTAGGCATTTCTAGTCACTTTAATTTTATTAAATAGTAATTTTAAACTTTATAAAATGTGACCACCACTTTAAATAACATTCCCAAGTATTAGAATATGTGGTAATGACATGTGTCAACATGATCCCATATTTTAATTAGAGAATATTAAATCTTAAGAATTTTCAATGAATAGAAATTACTTTTCCACAATAAGATAAAGAAGACTAGGCCTTTATTTCATGTGATGATTATAATAATGCTAGATCATATAGTGTGAACCTTAGTTTGCTAAATAGAAATAGTTAACTATTGTTTGGTGATTGTGTACCCCGTATTCATTTATAGACGCTAGTACCGACCCGGGATACGAGGAGGAGGAGTGCTACTACTACGAAGAATTTTCAATGTGAAGAAATTACTTTTCCACAATAAGATAAACAAGACTAGGCCTTTTTTTCATGTGATGATTGTGATGATGCTAGATCATCTAGTGTGAACCTTAGTTTGCTAAATAGAAATAGTTAAATATTGTTTGGTGATTTTGTACCCTGTATTCATTTATAAATGCTAGTACCGACCCGGGATGCGAGGAGGAGTACTACGAGTTATCTATGCACTACTCAAGGCAAGCTAACACTTGCAAGTTTCAT
This sequence comes from Avena eriantha, assembly GCA_910589775.1. Lineage (NCBI taxonomy): Eukaryota > Viridiplantae > Streptophyta > Magnoliopsida > Poales > Poaceae > Avena > Avena eriantha. The sequence goes on from OU342742.1 coordinate 355,266,873, forward strand.
AACTATGCAAGTCTAGCACTACAAGATAACTTTGAAAGTTAAAACTTGCCAACTTTATAACCTATGCAAGATGCATTAGGCATGCTTTGGTTATGCAACCTTGATTATAGCAATCCCAAGTTTTTCTTGCAAGCTTTATTCTTTTAATTTACCAAGGTTCTTTACCTTTGATTAGTGACTTGTGAGTATTGGAAAAATAGGATAGATACCATAAAGAGTGCAAAACTAGTCCTAGGTAGTTATACTTAGTTGTCATCAAAATGCATAAAACTAGATTCGGAGAGTTACACTAGATTAGCACACCTCATTAGTGAATACCCTCAACTTTAGTGGCTAGTGGTAAGCATAAAAGTTTATCACTTTAGATGGGAATACTTGGTGAAAATGATTATGAAAACCTTGGAATGATGATTCATTCTATTGAAATGTTTTGACATGTGTTGAGAAACACAATGATTGATGATGAAACTGTTGGGGCATGAGCCTTGGCCCTTTTGTAAAAACTGATGGTTGGGTTTGGATGCGATACCATTCCATTTTTACCGTACAACCACAATACCTGAATTGGGTAGGGCTTAACTGGAAGTTTATATGCCTTAGTATGGGTTCCCATGCGGAAGATGTTGAGTTGAGGCTACCTCGTGTGAATGTCCACCAATGAATTGCCCAGGATGGCAGATGGCCATGGCTGGGAGGCCAAGCTCATAGGGGAGGTACCTATACTAGAGTGTGTAATTTAAAGGTTATGATTGATTATCCGCATACTATGTATGATGATTCAGGGTTTCCCCTGACGGATGTATCGAATTTTGTGGTGAAAGTGTACCACCTCTCTAGAGTGATAAACGATTCGAATAGCCGCGTCCGCGGTCATGGACAGTTGGAGTGGCCATATTGTTCCGTTGTTAGATGTTTTCCCAAAAATGACTTGTGAATTGAACTATGACTTTGACTTGACCACAGCAGGATTATGGACATGAAAACTAGATTCCCAATTAGGTGATGTAGAACTTTAAATTAGTTTTCTTTACTTCTAAACTTAGTATGAAATAAACCTAGACTTTTGCAACTAAACCTAGAGCTTAAGATTCGTACTAGAACTACCTTACTTGTTAGTGATAGTTTGTGAGTACTTAATGAGTACTCATGGCTTTGTCCCTGTCTATTCCCATGGCCATACTATGAGGAGGACTACCAAGAAGATGGACAGCATGAGGTCCATGACAACTAGGATCATCTCCATCGTCAGCATTGCCTGTGACCCTAAAGATGGAGCCCCTACTACGTTTACTTTCTGCTACTCTGATTGTATTAAGATTAGATCATCAGATCCCTTATTTATAAGACCTTTATTATGGTTTGTAATGGATGATGTAATGTGGTACCAATTCTGTTATGTCTCGCAAAAATGGTAATCCTGGGATTGCGATGTATGGCATAATAGGCATCTGGGATTAAAAATCCGGGCGTTGACTATATCCAATCACTATTTTGAACAACTTCAAAATCCTTTGATCAAATATCAAACTTGGAGATTTACTATGAGATACTAGTACTTTACCAGTTTTAAATCCACTAGACATTTAGCACACTTGAATCAAATTCATTCGAATTTGTCCAATACTTGACAAATTGTGCTTTTGTCATTCACCCCTTTTCCACTATGGCTTTGCAATCATTTGGGAAAATTCAAGTAACCCCTTTTACTTGTGAGATTCAGCAAAAAATTGCTTTCTAATCTCAAGTGAATTTTGCTTTTAGGATTTCTCATAATTCTAGTTTACCATTATTTCCTTAGTAGTTCGTAGGTATGACATATTCTGGTAATCATGACAAATGATTGAAAAATGTCTCCATACAAGATATGGGTTTCATTTTGAATCCTACTTCATGTAGTGAAAACACCAGTGGGGAAAACACAATGATCATTATCATTGATTCTTTCCTTTGTGAAGAGAATCGTTCAGGAATGTTTTCTGTTGCGCTTCTCAACACTCTGATGTAGGGATTTGAATCCTCATCGTGTTTTTCACTATTTTCCATTTGCTCCATAATCGAGAAATATCACTGAATCTGAACTTCTTCGAAAATGCACCAAAATCCAAGCAATACAAGTTTTGCATCTCTTGTGGTTTTAGCTATGGATTTTTATTCAAAGTTTCCAATGAATACTCTACAAGGACTTATTGGCTATTGTTTTGGTTATATCGAATAACCTGAAAACTTTTACGATGATCCATACCAGGTATGGAGCCGATCTCACGAATCTAAATGGTTCACTATATAGTCTAATTGAGTGCTAACTATTTGTAACTAATGGTCTCTACATCTACACTATAACGATTTACTTGGCACCATCTATTCACCCATTTTGATATCTAATATCATATCGTGATGCTTTTCATTTTGGCACTTCAAGTGCATTGCATTTCACTATTTTTTTATGCCATTCTTATAAAGTTGAATTTCATTACTATTGATCAAATCGTAGTAATTAGATTATATTTTATATTCATACCCTTAATTGATGAAATACCTTGATTCTATGAAAATAGTTTCATATTCATGTTTCCTTTTGGTAAATTTCTTTACACTTTTAAACAATCATATAATGATAATCACCATTTTTGTTAAAACACAGTACATCGAATATGTATTTACTTTTAACAATTCATCAAAACACTTTGTATTCAATTAATACACCATTTTCAAGTTATTTTGCCGATCTGGGGCATGATTCATATGTGACAAGTAATCAAATGACTTTCACATATTATCAACATAACTTTTGAATTCAAAGAATGGTTTCATTAATTAATGAATATATCATTAAGTTGGGTATTTTAAGGTATTTCAATATTTTACAAATGTTCATGCATTATCAATTAGTTTCAAACAACATAATTCACATATAATCAAACAAGATATGAACACAAATAGAAATCATACATAAAAGTGGAACAACTGTTTCTTACAAGCTCATATGAATAACCGTCTCACAAAGTGTGAGACACACTAAAGAAGTTCACAATCTTTTGATTACAATAATCATCCTAAAACATAAACTAAATGATAAATATTGAGGGAGAGTGTCGTTGGCCATCATCATCATGCTCGCCATCAACACGCAACGTTACCTCCTCTCCAGCAAGTACCTCTATGCAGAAGGACCTGTTTCAGTAAAAAAGAACAAGTATCAAATATACTTAACACTTCAAATGTGTTTGCAAGATTATAACATTTATAAAATTGTATATCAAATATATACCTTTGTCATTGATGACCTCAGCGACAACGGGTTCAACCATCACATTCCTGAAATGCGATATGAACTCGTGGAAATCCTGTGTTTCCGTGTCGCCTCTCATAATGGAAGTCCTGACTTGTGCTTGGTAGCTTGGTGGCAGCGACCGCAGCGGAATGCCATTTGCATAATATCCCATCATCTAGCTATCCAGGAAGTACACAGGCCTCATGTACGCATCATGCATGCGCTCCAAGTGGTCGTCAAGTGATGAGTTCTCCTCCATCTTAATGGAGAGAAAGTCTCCCATCAGCTCATGCTCCCATATGCGTGCTTGTTCCACGAAATGTGTCCTAAGATGTACCATAGTCGCACGAGGGTCAAGATTGGCCACGACTGGCCACAGCTCATCCACTATCCTGTAGCACATTGTAACTGATATGAAGGTGGACATTTCATGATGATAATAGCGGTCCTCCCTCTGTTTTGGGGTCTCATAGAAATAGGGTTGCTCCAAATCCATCTCTTCGAGTATGTAGTCGACCACATTATTCTTTCTAAGGAGAACGTGGAGACGCACAACCCATATAGATAGGTTGGATCCATCTAGCCTGAGCTTTTCTCCTTCTAACCAATCGTCAATAGGAAAGGTAGCATCGGGAAGAACCATTTCTACCTTTATAATTGCAAAAGGAATTTACACTAAGTTTATAATTGCAAAAGGAATTTACACTAAGTTTACACAACCATATCACAAATCAATGCCCCTGCAAAACAAAGTTAGACGCCTCTACTTTATCTTTGCATGTTTTACATGGCTGAATGGGCTTTCGCACAAGAACCATTCTTACCTACGAACTTTCAGCACAACGCTGATCAAGTAGTTATCTCTACTACACCCCTTTCGGGGCCCTCCGTTGCAAATGGCATACGAACTAATGCGAGAGAGACAGACACCCCCAAAGCCACTTGATATGGTAGAAGCCGTATGTCAAGCATGGACCAGTCTCGCGAATGAACGCGTAAAGTTGGTTGGGGGCCGCTTCATGAAGCATTACTGTGGTATACACAAGTACACGTGGGAGGGTAACAACTAAAAAGATCTATGCCCGGATGCTACATCTCGTGTGTTCTAGACGTACTAGCATTACTATGCATATATCTAGCTCTGATAGCACTGTAGGGGTTCCGTGTATGGAAACAATAAATTTTACCCTACGCCCCTGAACCCCAGATGTTGCTAGGACCTATCTATTAGTAACATAGTAACGGGAGGGGACTTTCGCGAACTTACCTTGAAGACCAAAAAGCATTGTCAACGCTCAGGAGAGCGTGGTTAATGTAGACGACCGAAGCCGACCTCAAGGTCGTGATGAAGTCCTTGCGCTCCTACGGATCCAATGACTTGAGTGCCTCAAGTGTGACACCTCGCGGGTAGTCACACACGTCTAGTGCCTGATGATGACTCCCGTTTCCCTGATCCAGCAGTAGTTGCGGAAGTAGAGCTCCTGGATCCGAATCCCGCAACGCGATGATGCTCCGCGGTGAAGATGTCTCTCGTTCGTGCAATCCGAACTTGGGACCACGGTCACAAGAGAGAGAGAGAGAGAGAATATCAATTGGAGGTCTCCCAAAAGAGAGGAGACCTTTATTGAATATTTTGTGTATTTATCTGGCCAAATACCCCCACTATATATAGGGGAGGGGAGGTAATACCTCCCCCATAGTCCCGGGATGGGACTAAAGGAGAGGAGAGGGGGAGGGGTGGCATCGTCAGCGACCCCCATAGGCCTCGCGTGGGGGGCCTAGCCCACTAGGATGCCGACCACCCCTTGTGGCCCTTCTCCCTCTTGCCTTTCCCTAATGGGCCCTCTTCCCTCCGAAAGTGGCCCATTAAGCCTTTTGACCTTTAAATTGATTTTCTCTTTTATTAAATAATTATGAATAAATGATTAAATCAAAATTTAACATTTATTCACATATTTTTCAATCTCTGTGGCTATGAAACACCTTCCACCTCCACTCTAGACATCCTCCGTACTTACCGAAACCCTTCCAGTTTTCTCTCTATTACTCTTCGGCGATTCTGCTGATCCTATAAACACTCTCTAACCATCATAAAACCCTTAAGCGTGATACCCTACGGTTCAGGAACACTCCAGACATGGTCGGGACACTCCTGGACCAATGATCAATAGAGGGACCTGGATGGCCATGTGACCCCTGTGTGTTCCACGAAGATCTTTTGTCCTTTGAACCAGGACAGTCGTGTATTATTCCCTAGCATTACCCGAGATCTGATCAATGACATCACCATGTCGTGTTCAATCTCATTACTGAACAATGCTACTTGACTCGTTCCGACAAGTGATATCCCTATGATCAAATCACACGCTGCGCAGCCATTGGATATAGCTTCTCTAAGTGGGCCCTTGAGTATCTTTCCGTCACGTTGACTGACAAATCCATCTCTTGACATATATTGGCTCTACGGTTTCTTTCGAGCACCTGAACACACCTTTATAACCACTGTATTACCAAGTGGCGCTTGATGCTATCTAAGCACTCTCGGGAGACAGTGATTGATATAGCCTCACGGTCTAAGGAATAGTCTGCAAGGATCCATTTCTAATCATCGTAACTTGAACTTCGTGACATGATCGGGTCATGATGTTTAGGTTGGGTATTGGTTCATCATCTCATTCTCCGAATGAGTTGACTCCATTTACAACTAGCATAAATGCCACACGATCAGGAAACATGATCATCTTTTGACTAATGAACTAGTGACTAGAGTTTCACTAGGAACTCCTAGCATAAATATCACACGTGTATTGATGTTTCCACTCAACTATAGCACTCCGCTAAAACCACTACTAGAAAATCGTGTGTTGTTTTTATTTTGTGCATCATCATGACCGCATGCTCATGTCATCATGCCACATTGCATTTGAGCATCGTCATCATCATGCATTTGTTTGTCTAAAACTATTTTCTAAAAGCTTAGGTTTGTTTTCTAAACATCCCCCGTCTTTACTTTAAATAAATCCCTCGGTCTTATCTGGATCTTTTATTTGTCTTAAAACTATCTATATAAGTCTTTTATATAAAATAAATAAACATACAAATAAAAACTATTTTATCCGGGAGGCGATCCAGCCGGTCAGGCCAGAGGCCCAACCGGCCAAACCACCTACTACTGGTCCATCTAACTAAACTCTAGTCAAAACCCTAACCAGCCCCCACCCACCCAGCCACCACGCAATTCCACCCGCGCGCGCTTCCTGCGCGTCATGAGCGTGACCGCGTCGCCCAGCCCTAGCTCCCCGCCTGGCCCCACCCTGCAGAGCACCTACCTCTGCGGTGCCCGCACGACGCAGCGGCACACCACAACACGCCCAACTCCTCACCCCATAACCGTCGCGAGCGACACGGCACGCAACCCCTACCCGCTCCCTACCGCTAGCGGGCCCCACCTCGTCTTGGTCGCTCGCCCCGTCCGATCCATCCCCACCCGAGCCCGGCTCCTCACCAACCCCCGTCCTCGCTTCATTCCTAGCCGACAGCTCCATGCCGAAGCGAGCCCCCAACCCCGTCGCATCCTTGTTCCCCACCAATCCCGTAGACGCCCGCCTCGGATCCCTGCTCGCCCTGCCTCGCCGGAGCCCGGCACGGACTACGCGCGAGCCCGTCGAGCCCGACCTGAGCAGAGTGCCTCTGCATCTCCCTGCAGGCAACCTTCGTCCTTGCCACGGTGCCCTGGTGACCAGTGCCGTCGCCTCCTCTTCATCCCTGAGCCCTTCTTCCTCTGGATGTTGCCGCCGGTTGCTGTCGACCTCGTCGGGCCCTCCTCCGCGCCGCCCATCTCGCCCTGTCCCTACAGCGCGTCGCCCGCGAGCCCCTGCATGACTCTGACGACCCCGGGTCAGGCCATCTTCCTCGCCGGCCTCGTCCTGAGCATCGCTAGCGGCCGCCATTTTTCTCTCTACAGGCTCGGTGCCCCGCGAGCTCGAGGGAAACGTGCCGCCTGCTTCCTCTTCATCGGCTGCCTCTCCTACAAGCCGCCAATAGCCGCCAGCCACATCGGCCTTGGCGACCTCACCTCTAGCCGCCGCGGACTGATGCCTGTGCTGCTGCACCAAGTGGCCCTACATCCCGCTGATATTTTGTGCTTTCCGCTTAGCCGCGCTAGGTGTTCGGGATATTAACAGAACGGGACACGGACTCCTCACACCGGCCGTCTAACCTAGCGAGTCATCTCACCAGCGGCCCCCTCGGTTGATTCGCCCGTGTCTTGTGTCTGCGTTTGTCTGTTCTGCCAATGCCATGTGGATATCCCATGTTCTACCGAAGAGTAGAACACCAAGCTTCGCCGGAAGACACATGCGTCGATCAAGATCGTCACTGACCAACGAAGCCGGTGCCCCAAGATCTCCTTCCCGGCTCCACTATCCAAAGCCCCGTACCCGAAGACGCCGAGACCTGAGTGTGCCTACATGGATCCGGTGATGCTGGCACTCCAAGATCTACCACACGAAACCGAAGACAGATCCAGAACTCCAAGGTCTTCTTCACGGATGCGGATCCGAAGACCGCGACCCTCGAACCCCAAGATCACCGAGTCCTCTATGTGTGACCCCTTTTCTGAGCCCTATTTTATGAAGTGTCATACACATATCGATGCATATTAAATTGTTCATACTTGCATGCATATTGTGGGTGTTTGGGGCTATTTCGACGATTCACCCAAAGTAAATATGGAGACCATATGTGGACTATTCTAGGCTAATATTGGGTCCATTTAAATTTGTGTAGCAAACTGATATCATGTTTTGCCTTGTTAATACACCATTTAAACTGCAGGTTAGCTAAACAACATGAACCATTTCATTAATTGTCGGGACCCCGGTTCCGCTTAATTTTGCCTAGTTGGATCGCATCTTTGTCATGTCATGCATCATACATGCATCATGCCTGATCTTCTACCGTAGTATTAAATAGTGCATCCGGTGTTTCTTTTAGTGATTTGATTCTTCTCAGATTAGGCCGTTGAGTGGATGCGAGTACCGACAAGTTCTTCGAATAATGTATCTTCGACTATGTTTTCTAGGCGAGCATTCTCCCCCTTTCTACCTGTTTTGCATTTATAGTCTTTACTTCCTCCTGATGATCTATTGCTACCCGTATTGCGATGCTTTAGTTTTCGTGCACCATTTATATACCTTGCAGCCTCTATATTGCCTTGGACACATCCTATTGCATGTTGCTTGATAGATAGATGGTCTTGCGAGTCGTAGTCGCTTTCTCAGGTGCGATCCCATGTCGTGAAGTACCACACAGTTGTTGGAATGTTGTCATATGCTTTATGGTGGAGAGGATCATGACTTTAAATACAACTATTAAATTGCTGGGATAACTAATGAAAGAGACACCGGTGGGCAATATCTGTTATTTCATTTTTCATGTCCACTTGTGTCCCGTAGGCCGCAAGTACTTGATACCCGTTTCTTGACTATTCGCACTATCCACATCCGGGAGACCTTATGGATCCCCCTTAGCGAGAGCTTTATTCATTTCTTATTTCTTGGGGCCACAAACTAGTTTGGGGCTTTATTACTATCCTGTACTTATGCCATGGTTTACTACTTTATTTACGATTGTGCATGGAGCACCTGTAATGTTTTGGATGCGGAGTTTTTTCGCGGTATCGACAAGCCCAGTCACACTTTTGGGTTCCCAGTCATTTACAGCCATTGGCGCAAACCTTGGGTCCGTCTCGGAGCCGGCCAACTTTGTTGCGGGTAGCTTAATGGGGTGGCCCCCTGAAATATTATATGAATCCTGTGATTGCTTTGTCATGAAAGCCTCGTTGAGTTTTGAATTGGTTTTTCCGAGGTTGATCGTGTGTGTGTTGCTATTTGTGCACCCCTGCATGGTAAATCTTTCTGAAGGCCGTTTCCGCGGTTATGGATGACTTGGAGCACAATATCTCGATCATAGACAAGCATAACTAAAGTAGTGTTGTAAATTTGACTTAATATGTGACTAGTAATCAGCTTCACTACAATGGAATGGATAATAAAAGTGCCAACAACTGGTGGAACTGTGGTGTATCGTGTCATGTTATCCCTAACTAGTAAGTATCGCAACTCCAATGGAATGAAATAAAAGTGCCAACAACTGCTGGATTTGGGATGTCACATGCTAATTGCATCTGACTACTAAGTACTGCAACTACAACTACAACTGAATGGTTAACTAAAACTGCCCACTACTTATGCTATCAGGATGACTCATGCTATCTATACGTGACTAGTAAGTGCTGCAACTATAATAGAATGAATAAAACTGCCAACTATGTGAGTTCCTCTGTTTGACTTCCTTGTTTGGTCCCGAGGGGAAATACCAGGATGGGTATGATTGGTGTTAGTATAAGGTTGGTTCCGGATAGGTCTTTCTTATCCCTCTCTAATAGCCGACAGTTGTATTGAGTCGCTATAGGTTGTTTAGTGCATGCTTTGCTGCCGCTTCAGTCCACCATACCTATGTAGGCGAGAGCCGCCGAATTCTATCCTCGCCGTGTACTGGCCTCAGTACTGACCGCTCCCTTTTTCCTTTGTCCTTTGTCGGCACCCCTTTTTTTTAGCAGGTATGAGATCGATGTCGTTAGCAGGGTTACCGTTCCAGCTTGGCATGGGCAGGGTTATGGACGCCATTGGTTATTCTTCAGGGCTCTTAGCCCCATTTGCATCTTGTCCATAGTCGGACGCTCTATCGTTTTCAAGGTGATTTGGATCTTTGTATAGTATATTTGTATTTTTGACTCATGGAGTCGTTGTTGTATATATATGTTTATGTGGGTTCCATCGTGGACTATTGTGTAATGTTATTACTTCATTTTCCACCCACACGCAAGTGCCTGGTGGGCATCTTTGAATCGTTTCTATGCGGGTTTGGTCAGAATCGCTAAAACTGGCATAGAGTCGATTCGAGGGTGTTACAAAGTGGTATCAGAGCTCAGCAGTTGCGATACCCCAGTGGTCCAGCCTATAGGACAACCTAGCTAACGGTCGATGTAGAGTGTCAAAACTATTTTGCCAAATCGGTTTGATAGATCTGATTAGGTCTGCTTTTACTCCTTACCCTAATGCTATTCCCCTCTTACCTTTGCGTGTTTTGAATCTTCTCTCTTATCTTTTCTTCGAGTCCAGGATTTCTCGTGGTTGGGTTCCTGTCGTACCTTCAGGGTTTAGGTTCCTTCCTTTTTCAACGGTATTACTATATCCGGTCTTTATGCTATCTGAGGAACCCTTCATCTGTTGTACCTTTCGGTGGATCAAAATCCACTGAAATCTTTCTTTGTATCTTCCAGTGTTTTCTAACGCCGCGACATCATCTGTTTCAGATCCGATGAAGAGTTTGCATCACTCCTTTGTTCTCCGGACATTGTTTGTCGAGATCTTCAGTCTTAATTCTGAGAGTTGGTTACATAATTCTCCTATTCATGTGCAGAGTAATGCTTTGGGTGCGTGATGGACTAATCCCCATCCGACTACCCTTATCATTCGCTTTTGTATATTGGATGGGAGGATCAATGCAACTTTACTCCTTTCACGAAAGTTAGAGGTAGCCTTATGTTTTGATACCTTTAGCTTCATCCTTTGTTTCTCCGGAGTGTTCTCTCGACGAACACGAGTAGCGACCCCTTGTTGTGGTGTCGCCGAATTTAAGATGCAGCAGGATCTTTGTTAGTGGTGTCGCGAGGATCTAAACTAAGCGACAAGACCCAGATCGTCGGCCTTCTTCCCCGTACCATGAGGCGGATCACGAGGACGAGATCCATTGTTAGTGGTGTCGAATTGTAGCACCCCGCTAAAACCACTACTAGAAAATCGCGTGTTGTTTTTATTTTGTACATCATCATGACCACATACTCATGTCATCATGCCACATTGCATTTGAGCATCGTCATGATCATGCATTTGTTTGTCTAAAACTATTTTCTAAAAGCCTAGTTTTGTTTTCTAAACATCCCCTATCTTTACTTTAAATAAAACCCTCGATCTTATCTGGATCTTTTATTTATCTAAAAACTATCTATAAAAGTCCTTTATATAAAATAACTAAACAAACAAATAAAAAATATTTTATCCAGGAGGCAATCTAGCCGGTCAGGCCAGAGGCCCAACCGGCCAAACCACCTACTACCGGTCCATCTAACTAAACCCTAGTCAAAACCCTAACCAGCCCCCACCCAACCCAGCCGCCACGCAGCTCCACCAGCGCGCGCTTCCTGCGCGTCACAAGCGTGACCCTGTCGCCCAGCCCCAGCTCCCCGCCTGGCCCCGTCCTGCAGAGCACCTACCTCTGCGGTGCCCGCACGACGTAGTGGCACACCGCAACACGGCCCACTACTCACCCCATAACCATCGCGAGCGACACGACACGCAACCCCTGCCCCGCTCCCTACCTCTCGCGGGCCCCACCACGACTTGGTCGCTCGCCCCTTCCGATCCATCCCCACCCGAGCCCCGCTCCTCACCAACCCTCGTCCTCGCTTCCTTCCTGGCCGGCAGCTCCATGCCGATGCGAGCCCCCAACCCCGTCGTGTCCTTGGTCCCCACCAATCCCATAGACGCCCGCCTCGGATCCCTGCTCGCCCCGCCTGGCCGGAGCCCGGCCCGAACTGCGCGCGAGCCCGTTGAGCCTGACCTGAGCAGAGCGCCTCTACCTCTCCCTGCTGGCAACCTTCGTCCTCGCCACGGTGCCCTGCCGACCAGCGCCGTCGCCTCCTCTTCATCCCCGAGCCCTTCTTCCTCTGGATGCTGCCGCCTGTTGCCATCGACCTCATTGGGACCTCCTCCCCGCTGCCCATCTCGCCCTGTCCCTGCAGCGCGTCGCCCGCGAGCCCCTGCGTGACTCCGACGACCCCGGGCCAGGCCATCTTACTTGCCGGCCTCCTCTTGAGCATCGCCAGCGGCCGCCGTTTTTCTCTCTGCAGGCTCGGTGCCCCGCGAGCTCGAGGGAAACGTGCCGCCTGCTTCCTCTTCGTCGGCTGCCTCTCCTGCAAGCCGCCAACAGCCGCCAGCCACCTCGGCCTCGGTGACCTCGCCTTTGGCCGCCGCAGACCTCCGCCTGTGCTGCTGCACACTAGGCGGCCCTGCATCCCGTTGATGTTTTTTGCTATCCGCTTAACCGTGCTAGGTGTTCGGGATATTAACCGAACGGGACACGGACTCCTCACACCGGCCGTCTAACCCAGTGAGTCATCTCACCGGCAGCCCCCTCGGTTTATTCGCCCGTGTCTTGTGTCTGCGTTTGTCTGTTGTGCCAATGCCACGAGGATCTCCCATGTTCTACCAAAGAGTAGAACAGCAAGCTTCGCCGGAAGACACATGCGTCGATCAAGATCGTCACCGACCACCGAAGCCGGTGCTCCAAGATCTCCTTCCCGGCTCCGCTAGCCAAAGCCCCATACCCGAAGACGCCGAGACCTGAATGTGCCTACATGGATCCGGTGACGCTGGCACGCCAAGATCTACCACACGAAACCGAAGACCGATCCGGAACTCCAAGGTCTTCTTCACGGATGCGGATCCGAAGCCGGTGCCCCAAGATCACCGAGTCCTCTATGTGTGAGCTCTTTTCCGAGCACTATTTTATAAACTGTCATACACATATCGATGCATATTAAATTGTTCATACTTGCATGCATATTGTGGGTGTTTGGGGCTATTTCTAAGATTCACCTAAAGTAAATATGGAGACCATATGTGGACTATTCTAGGCTAATATTGGCTCCATTTAAATTTGTGTGGCAAACTGATATCATGTTTTGCCTTGTTAATACAACATTTAAACTGCGTGGTAGCTAAACAACATGAACCATTTAATTAATTGTCGAGACCCAGGTTCCGCTTAATTTTGCCTAGTTGCATCGCATCTTTGTCATGTGATACATCATACATGCATCATGCCTGATCTTCTACCGTAGTATTAAATAGTGCATCTGGTGTTTTTTTACTGATTTGATTCTTCTCGGATTAGGCCGTTGAGTGGATGTGAGTACCGACAAGTTCTTCGGATAATGTATCTTCGGCTATGTTTTATAGGCGAGCATTCTCCCCCTTTCTACCTATTTTACATTTATTGTCTTTACTTAGTCCTAATGATCTATTGCTACCCGTATTGCGATGCTTTAGTTTCTGTGCACCATTTATATACCTTGCAGCCTCTATATTGCCTTGGACACATCCTATTGCCTATTGTTTGATAGATAGATGGTCTTGCGAGACGTAGTTGCTTGCTCAGGTGTGATCCCTTGTCGTGAAGTACCACATAGTTGTTGGAATGTTGTCATATGCTTTACAGTGGAGAGGATCATGACTTTAAATACAACTATTAAATTGCTGGGATAACAAATGAAAGAGGCACCGGTGGGCAATATCTGTTATTTGGTTTTTAATGTCCACTTGTGTCCCGTAGGCCCCGAGTACTTGATACCTGTTCCTTGACTATTCGCACTATCCACATCCGGGAGACCCTATGGATCCCCCTTAGCTAGAGCTTGATTCATTTCTTATTTCTTGGGGCCACAAACTAGTTTGGGGCTTTATTACTATCATGTACTTATGACATGCTTTACTGCTTTATTTACGATTGTGCGTGGAGCACCTGTAATGTTTTGAATGCGGAGTGTTTTCGCGGTATCGACAAGCCCAGTCACACTTTCGGGTTCCCAGTCGTTTATAGCCATTGACGCAAACCTTTGGTCCGTCTCGGAGCCGGCCAACTTCGTTGCGGGTAGCTTAATGGGGTGCCCCCCTGAAATATTTTATGAATCATGTGATTGCATTGTCATGAAAGCCTTGTTGGGTTTTGATTTGGTTTTTCCAAGGTTGATCGTGTGTGTGTTGCTATTTGTGCACCCCTGCAGGGTAAATCTTTTTGAAAGTCATGTCCGCGCTTATGGACGACTTGGAGCACAGTATCTGGATCATAGACAAGCATAACTACAATGGAATGGATAATAAAAGTGCCAACAACTGGTGGAACTAGGGTATATCGTGTCATGTTATACCTGCCTAGTGAGTATCGCAACTCCAATGGAATGAAATAAAAGTGCCAACAACTATTGGGTTTGGGATGTCACATGCTAATTGTATCTGACTAGTAAGTACTGCAACTACAACTGAATGGTTAACTAAAAATGCCTACTACTTATGCTATCAGGATGACTCCTACTGTCTATACCTGACTAGTAAGTGCTGCAACTATAATAGAATGAATAAAACTACCAACTGTGTGAGTTCCTCGGTTTGACTTCCTCGTTTGGTCTCGAGGGGAAATTCCACGACGGGTATGATTGGTGTTAGTATAAGGTTGGTTCCGGATAGGTCTTTCTTATCCCTCTCTAATAGCCAACAGTTGTATTGAGTCGCTATAGGTTGTTTAGTGCATGCTTTGCTGCTGCTTCAGTCCACCATACCTATGTAGGCGAGTGCCGCTGAATTCTAGCCTCGCCGTTTACGAGCCTCAGTACTGACCGCTCCCTTTTTCCTTTGCCCTTTGTCGGCACCCCTTTTTTTAAAAGGTATGAGATCGACGTCGTTAGTAGGGTTACCCTTCTAGCTTGGCCGGGGCAGGGTTATGGACGCCATTGGTTATTCTTCAGGGCTCTTAGCCCCATTTGCATCTTGTTCGTAGTCGGACGCTCTATCGTTTTCAAGGTGATTTGGATCTTTGTATAGTATATCTGTATTTTTGACTCATGGAGTCATTGTTTTATATATATGTTTATGTGGGTTCCATCGTGGACTACTATGTAATTTTATTACTTCATTTTCAACCCGCACGCAAGTGCCTGGTGGGCATCTTTGAATCGTTTATATGCGGGTTTGGCGGGAATCGCTAAAACTTGCATAGAGCCGATTCGAGGATGTTACATCAACACAGTTATAGCATGATATAAAACTTAATCATAAACTTTGTGAAATATGATAATAGTCCTTATTACTATTTTTCTCTAGGGTATATTTCCAACAGAATTCCCTTGATGTGCTGACTGACTTGTGTGCTTAGGAAGTAGTATGAGCTACCATAGGAGCTCATCATCTAGCATCTAGATAATCCAAGAATATCAACCCTAAGCAAGAGAATCAAGTTTTATATGATCTCTGGCCACTAGAGTACTCATCTAAAACCCTTAACCAAATCACTTCTGAAGTTATCCATTCTAGGAGCTTCCCAATCAATGAAGACCAACTCTAAGCCTAGACCCTTTATACTGAATATACACTTCAACATAATCCATTTGATGATGATTGGAACCTTGCAAACAATCAAAAACTCTAACTGTTGTATACTAGTCAAAATCCCCAAATCTGCCAAATTTGGCAAAGTTTGGAAACTGTTTCAACATCAGTTCTTTGAATATCTCTTTTTCTCAACCCTTATGCATTTTTAGAAATGCACTTGAACGATCTTGTAGACCATCATAAGTACTATCAAGGCCCACCCTTGACCCTGGCTAGATCACCTTTTAACCCACTAGTTCTTGATGGTTTTGCAGGCAAGAAAATAATCTTTCTACAAATCTTATCAACTAGCCTACTTTGGCAGAACCTCACATCTCCGTACTATGTTCTTGGGATAAACTCTTGGCATGATTATGCTTTACTCATAAAGGTATATCAATACCTACTTCAATTATTTCAATTGGATCCTTGTACTTCAAAAACCCACATGGTTTTGAAGGCTATTTGATAACATGTAATGGCATCCTTATTTTATTCAAAGTTTGGAATCAATCTCTAGAGAGATCAATCATGATCAAGCTCAAAACTCCACGCCATGGTGATCTACATCACTTGTTCTATCCATCCATGTATTCCATACCCAAAGGTGAGCTCTGAGCTCTAAGATCGGGACAAGGTTCTGATGGTATGAAAATAATATCACCGTAGATCATTTATTCCTTGTTTCTTACCAAAATCAAGTTGGATTCTCAACACCCAAGGTTTAAAAGGCTAGAAGCACCTTATGGACATCATATACCTTTGATATAAAAATTTACCAACTTTTATCCATACTTCTTTTGACCCAAAAAGAATTAAATCCCCTTCTTTTACTAAAACTTGAAAACTCACTTTATAAAGGCAAGTTTGTTTTCTCCAAAACACCTGCCCATCTTTAAGCATATTTGATTCCTATATATCATATTATATCCTCCCACTTAAATATTTTGAAGAGCTTTATTATTTCTTTTTTCCCATTTTCTTATATGGTAGAAATGGAATACTAATTGTTTTAAATACTTGTATTCCTCAATAAATCATGGGAAAATTCCTCAAAGTGTGGATTCATAATTCAGACCTTTCCAAACAAAAAACTCACCTTGTCTAGTTGAAATTTTTCAAAACAAGTCAATAAAACACTTTCACTAGTTTTTGGAGAATTAATATAAAAGGCATCTAAAATTTTCAGAAAACTCCCAAACATTTCTTGGAGAGATATCTTGACCATATCTATCAACTATTAACCCTGCCTCAAGTGGCCAATGTCAACTCTCCAAATTTCCTTCATAATCATCTTCATGATCAAAATTTGCAAACAAATCAACTTTGATCTAAACACAATCAAATCATCACCAATCCTCATGATAAATTATCACAGCAACCATCACCCACCCCTGGTCGATGTTACTATAGCTAGCACTATAGAATTGCAACCTTTTGTCCTTTAGCTATTGGAGCAAGTAAGAGAGAGAGAGAGACCATATAATTTCCATATCTTTTAAACCTGGACCAGAAGCAGCCACCACCCTCCTCTCCACCCAGTGCTCGACTCAGAGCCCTACCATCTCTCTCCCCATCGCCCCCACGACCCTATCCTAGCCAAGATCCCGTGGCCATGTCCAAAGTGGACTATGCCCACCATACACCTCCCTTCCTTGGATAAGAAGGCACATGCCGCACCAACCTCCCCTTCAACCCCCATTCTACTCCCGTGGCTAGGCACAAACCGGACTGTGGGAGTGCCAAGAAAAGTATGGTAGACCGGAGCCTTATATTCTAAGGGGTTCTTGCCCTTGCCATCACCCTTGTCGGCGGACTTGGGTTCCACATATCCGTCCATGTCGCTTGATTCCTTGGATTCCTCCTCCTTCTTCTTCCCTTTGCCTTTTCTGTGGGGTCTGTTCATCCGACATTGCTTGTAGCAAGACTCAGGGTCTTCCTTGTGGTTGTTGACGAACTTGCATTGGCGGTTGGTGTGGGTGGCCTTGCTGTTTGCGTCGAGATGGACGAAACACGGGATATCGCGGTACTCTTCGTATGTTTGGGAAACACGGGGCATGGAAGGTGTTGAATCACTCCTTTGTTGCCCATGGCTAGCCCCCCAGCCATGACCACGTTGTTCGCCTCCGCTTCTGCCAGTGGAGACCATGTCGGCTCCTCGCTTTTCTTTTGACAGAGATTTCCATTTGTTGTTATTGTTCCTCTTGGCTTGGGTAGGGGGGCTTGTTGGTTTGCGGCCCGAAAGTTCCCTGGCAAGTGCATCGCGGTACCTAAGTTGCCTGAAATTTCCGCATTTCACAAAGTAGGGCTGCCAACTACCAAGAGGGGTCATTTCGAGGCAAACTCATCTCACACCTACCAAATTCAAACATTCTGTTAAACTTCCCTGTGAAGTAGATGGTCGGGACCCACATGTCAGTAATATGTCCGTGACGCGAGCGCCAACTCAGCAACCTCTTAGTCAAATCGAGGACCTAAGAGCTTGGTGCGTTGGACAATTTCAAAAATCCTCTCCCTCCTTTCCCCTAGCACCGGCGACGTCAAAATCCACCCTCCAAGCAGAATGATCCCTTCGGACATTTTACTTCTGGCGCCAAGTTGCTGCGCCCATTCGCTGTTCCTGAGCTCCAATGTCGCACGCCTCCGCTGCCATTGCGGGGCTCTAGCCCGCCTCCGCCGCCGACGAGCTGAGCAGCACGGAGGATGGCAGATCCTACTACCGAGGAAGAAGTTGTTCTGCCTAATTGCGGGTGAGTTACCGATGTTTACAGTAGGTGTGGTCTAGGTTTAGATATTGTTTAGGCTGGTTGCAATTTCAGTTGTGTTTAGTGCGAGAACAAATTTTATGCCTCATTTAATTATTGTCAAGTTTACTGAGGATTGTAATAATCTGTTGTAATTCGCAGTTGTAAGTTGTTTGAGGATTGTTACAAACCCAACATCTATCGCAATTACTACACGAACATGAAAAATAGTTAAATTCTAAGAGGTACAACACACGATCTTCTGGAAACAGGGAGAACATCCATTGTATTACACAGGAACTGCATAGAACTTGCAGAATTCATAGACGTTCACTAAAAAAATTGAACACACAAAGTGCTGACCTAAAGAGAATACATCAGGAGCAGACCCACACAATCCATCAGTCTTATGGATAGCCATCATAGTAATTGTAGTGGTTGTTACCACCCTTGTCATAAGGCGGCACCATCTCTAGCTCAGAATGCTCGTAAATTATGCAATACTCTGCTAGCAATCTTACGTGTTCAAAAGGACTTTCATTGATCCATAATCCTCCTACTGCATACCCACCATATACAACCCTTGGCTCCTCTTCCCATGCAAGAGCCTCAAAGTTGTAAGATCTAATCTCAGATAAGTCTGCATAGTATATGCTGCCTGCCTACACCGTGGGTACCCTAGCACTATCGACGCAGACGCACCGATTGTCAACAACGAAGAGACAACGACTTTCGATGCCTCTGACCGGCTGAAGGACACAGTTCTGGGTATCAACCCGGTAAACAACCGGCCTACCGCCATAGACCGGTCCACTCAGAACGAACAACAGCTCTCTATCGGACTCGACGACGTAAAAACAATTCGTTGGGTACTGGCAGCCCGGAACAAGGCCTGCAACGATGGGATGCATCTCCAGGGTCCGTGCGGAGCACTGCAACTGGACATCTCCATGAGCAACACCACACATAGTCGAGAGGACAGACCCGTATCTGTCTGCGACGAAAATAGCACCTATGTAAGAACTCATGCTCCCGAATTCCACGAAGTCATATGGCGAGTACGACCCTTTGCCAAATACCAGGCGTCTCCCTTCCTCCGTGCCCTCATCTTCCCACTGAATGTTGTTGTGCAAATGGTTTGATGTAAACACCATCAACGTCAGGAACATCATCATAGCGACATAAGCCACCTGCTCAATAGGTATATCCACCCTCAGGCGCTTGATAGCGCCCAAGAAGGGGTTGTACAACAGGGTCTTGTACGGCTGCACCCTCTGTCCAAGCACAAGCAGGCCGCCGGATGTGCTACCCACATAAAAGTACCTTCAAGTGGAGAAACAGAGATTCAGTAAAGTTAAATAGACTGAGATCCAATCAAAGTAAACCAACTAGTAGACAAAGAAAAAGAATTTGAAAAATAGATAGTATAGGTGGTGAATACAAAAAAGGATCACATATATCTGATGAATATCAACAAAGCACCTGCGAATAACCCGACTAATCTCTTCTCAACGTGGCAACCAGTTCTCACGTTCAACAATGTGATGGCGGTGTCGTCTACCAGATACTCCTCCAACAACTGGTGCTCCAGAACAATCCAGTTGGCTGGCATAAAGCGCTCCTCCGTGTAGCCATGTCGGGCATGCATACTGCTCGGAAGGCAGCGTAGTAGTCGAAGTCATCCATCAAAAGGAATATGTCACCTATCTTCTGAACGAGTCGATTAGGGAAACTAGCCCACGGGGATTCCTGCTGCTTCTTGGTGCCCATGGATTATGGCGTTCATGTGGTCTCGGTCCCGTCAACTGGCAGAGGAAGTGGTTCTAGAGACATGCATTTAAAAAACACTTGTGAAAGCATAGCGAAGCCTCTGGAAACGAGATGACAGCATGCACACATCCACCGCAACCGCAACCACGTTTCATCATACTGCCACGGGTATGCGCCTACACCTATGCATGCGCACTAATTATGGACAACAGACGTGCACACCAACGTACAACCCTTGGGAGCAAGAACACACATGTAATGACTCTAGATGTGGTTTATGAAAAGAACACACATGAAGTGACACTAGTGGATCCATGTGCTTTATGAAAAGAACACACATGCAATGACACTAGTGGTGGTTTATGAAAAGAACACAATATCCGATGACACTGGTGGATCCATGTGGTTTATGAAAAGAACACACATCCAATGACTCTGGTGGTGGTTTATGAAAAGAACAAACATCCAATGACTCTAGAGGTGGTTTATGAAAAGAACACACATCCAATGACACTGGTGGATCCTTGTGGTTTATTAAAATAACACACATGCAATGAACTCTAGTGGTGGTTTAGGAGAAGAACACACATGCAATGACTCTAGATGTGGTTTATGAAAAGATCACACATGCCATGATACTGGTGGATCCATGTGGTTTATGAAAATAACACACATGCAATGAACTCTAGTGGTGGTTTAGGAGAAGAACACACATGCAATGACACTGGTGGATCTATGTGGTTTTTGAAAATAACACACATCTAATGACTCTAGTGGTGGTTTATGAAAAGAACACACATACAATGACACTGATGGATCCATGTGGTTTATGAAAAGAATACACATCCAATGACACTAGTGGATCCATATGGTTTACGAAAACAACACACATGCAATGAACTCTAGTGGATCCATGTGGTTTATGAAAAGAACACACATTCAATGAACTCCAGTGGTTGTTTAGGAGAAGAACACAGATGCAATGACACTGGAGGATTCATGTGGTTTATGAAAAGAACACACGTGTAATGACACCGGTGGAAACATGTGGTTTATGAAAAGAACACACATGCAATGAACTCTAGTGGTGGTTTAGGAGAAGAACACACATGCAATGACTATAGATGTGGTTTATGAAAAGAACACACATGCAATGACACTCGTGGATCCATCTGGTTTATGAAAAGAACACACATGAAATGAACTCTAGTGGTGGTTTAGGAGAAGAACAAACATGCAATGTCTCTAGATGTGGTTTATGAAAAGAACACACATGAAATGAACTCTAGTGCTGGTTTAGGAGAAGAACACACATGCAATGACTCTAGATGTGGTTTATGAAAAGAACACACATGCAATGACACTGGTGGATCCATGTGGTTTATGAAAATAACACACATGCAATGACACTAGTCGTGGTTTATGACACTGGTGGATCCAATGACACTAGTGGTGGTTTATAAAAATAACACACATGTAATGAACTCTAGTGGTGGTTTAGGAGAAGAACACACATGCAATGACTTATCAAAATAACACACATGCAATGACACTGGTGGATCCATGAGGTTTATGAAAAGAACACACATGTAGTGACACTGGTTGATCCATGTGGTTTATGAAAAGGACACACATGCAATGAACTCTAGTGGTGGTTTAGGAGAAGAACACACATGAAACGACTCTGGATGTGGTTTTTGAAAAGAACACACATGCAATGAACTCTAGTGGTGGGTTAGGAGAAGAACACACATGCAATGACTGTAGATGTGGTTTATGAAAAGAACACAAATGCAATGACACTAGGGGATCCATGTGGTTTATGAAAACAACACTCATGCAATGACACTAGTGGTGGTTTATGAAAATAACACACATCTAATGACACTGGTGGATCCATGTGGTTTATGAAAAGGACACATATACAATGAACTCTAGTGGTGGTTTAGGAGAAGAACACACATGCAATGACTCTAGTGGTGGTTTATGAAAAGAACACACATGCAATGACACTGGTGGATCCATGTGGTTTATGAAAACAACACACATGCAATGAACTCTAGTGGTGGTTTATGAGAAGAACACACATGCAATGACTCTAGATGTGGTTTATGAAAAGACCACACATGCAATGACACTGGTGGATCCATGTGGTTTATGAAAAGAACACACATGGAATGACACTAGTGGTGGTTTATGAAAAGAACACACATCCAGTGATGTTGGTGGATCCATGTGGATTATGAAAAGAACACACATGCAATGGACTCTAGTGGGTCCATGTGGTTTATGAAAATAACACACATTCAACAAACTCTAGTGGTGGTGTAGGAGAAGAACACACATGCAATGAACTCTAGTGGTGGTTTAGGAGAAGAACACACATGCAATGACTCTAGTGGTGGTTTATGAAAAGAACACACATGCAATGACACTGGTCGATCCATGTGGTTTATGAAAAGAACACACATGCAATGAACTCTAGGGGTGGTTTATTAGAAGAACACACATGGAATGACTCTAGATGTGGTTTTTGAAAAGAACACACATGCAATGAACTCTAGTGGTGGTTTATTAGAAGAACATTTATACATTGCAAATGTATCTATAATTTTTGATGTTCCATGCTTGGTTTTATCCACTTTCTTGTGTTTTGTTTCAACTTTGGAGTACTTTTCATATGATTTCTTGGACTAACCTATTAACAAGAGCCACAGTGTCAGCTGCCTGTTTTCTGCTATTTTTGTTTCTAGGAAAATCAGAGAATGAATATTCTCGGAATTGGACGGGACAAAGCCAAAGTGCCTATTTTTTTGGAAGGGATCAATTGCCAGAATACGAGACGGAGAAGGTCCAGAGGGCGGCCACACCACATGGCCGCGCGGCTAGGCCTGGCCCGCACCAGGGGGTGGTGTGGCCAGCCCAGGCACCCCCTCGGCCTCCCCTTCCGACTATAAGATGCCCTCAGGACGTAAACCCTAAGTACCCGATCAAAAAATCCACGAAAGAGGCTGTAGGATCTGAAGCTCTTCCCAGCATCCTGCCGGAGAGGGGAATTCACCCTGGAGGCTTTCTTCATCACCATGCAAGCCTCCGGTGTGATGCATGAGTAGTTCATCCTTGGACTACGGATCCATGTAGTAGCTAGATGGCTGGTTTCTCCTCCTTTGTGCTTTCATGTTTAGATCTTGTGAGCTCCGTTCATGATCAAGATCATCTATTTGTAATTCATACATGTTTTGTTTGCAGGGATCCGATGGATATTGAGATGCTATTTCAGATTGATTATTGATTCTATCATGTCTTTGTTATTTGAGATCTTGCATGCTTTCCGTTGTTAGTAGCTATCTTGGCCAAGTAGATGCTAGCAACTCCAAGAGTTAGTATTTATGCTCGATAGTGGCTTCATGCCTCTGGTAATCTGGGGAAGTGACCGAAATCTCTAAGGTACTAGATGTGTTGTTGCTACTAGGGAGAAAACAACAATCCTTTGTTCATAGAACAATCGTATTGTTTACTTTACATGCAGTTCTTAAAGCAATAATCTGCTGCTTGCAACTTAATACTGGAGGGGGTTCGGATGATAACCTGAAGGTGGATTATTAGTCATAGATGCAGTTGGATGGTGGTCTATGTATTATGTTGTAACGCTCAATCAAGTCTCAGAGGATTCAAGATGATTAGTATATGTATGTATTGCTTTCTCAGTTTTTGTCAATTGCCCCGCTGTAATTTGTTCACCCAGCATGTTATCTATCTAAGGAGAGCCACCTCTAGTGAACTATGGATCCCGGTCCTTTTTCTTTACATACAATCTATAAACTGTTTACTGCTTTGTGTTTACTTTCTGCAAACTTTTACTTCTTTCCATTCGATACGTTTAATCCTTTGTTTTCCGCAAAACACGGTGAGATTGACAACCTCATAGCAAGTTGGGGACAAAGTTCTGTGGTTGTGTTGTGCAGGTCTCCATGTTGCTACTAGCACCGGTAGTGCGCCCTGCCAAAGCTCAGCTAGTAACACCTTTGGGGTGTTTCCTTGCTCCTACTGGTTCGATTAAACCTTGCTTTCATAACTGAGGGAAAACTTACTGCTGTGCTCATCATACCTTCCTCTTGGGGTTCCCAACGAGGTCTACGTTGAAAGTCGAGCGCATCAAACACACATGGAATGACTCTAGATGTGGTTTATAAAAAGAACACACATGCAATGACACTGGTTTATCCATGTGGTTTATGAAAAGAACACGCATGCAATGACACTAGTGGTAGTTTAAGAAAAGAACACACATCAAATGACACTCGTGGATCCATGTCGTTTATGAAAAGAGCACACATCCAATGACTCTAGTGGTGGTTTAGGAAAAGAACACACATCCAATGACTCTAGTGGTGGTTTATGAAAAGAACACACATGCAATGACACTGGCCGATCCATGTGGTTTATGAAAATAACACACATGCAATGAACTCTAGTGGTGGTTTAGGAGAAGAACACACATGCAATGAATCTAGATGTGGTTTATGAAAAGACCACACATGCAATGACAGTAGTGGATCTAGGTGGTTTACGAAAAGAACACACATGCAATGGCACTAGTGGTGATTTATGAAAAGAACACACATCCAATGACGTTGGTGGATCCATGTGATTTATGAAAAGAACACACATGCAATGAACTCTAGTGGTTGTTTAGGAAAAGAACACACATGCAATGACACTAGTGGATCCATGTGGTTTATGAAAAGAACACACATCCAATGACTCTAGTGGTTGTTTATGAAAAGAAAGCACATCCAATGACTCTAATGGTGGTTTAGGAAAAGAACACACATGCAATGACACTGGTGTATCCATGTGGTTTATGAAAATAACACACATCCAATGACACTAGTGGATCCATGTGGTTTATGAAAAGAACACACATGCGATGAACTCTAGGGGATCCATGTGGTTTATGAAAAGAACACACATTCAATGAATTTTAGTGGTGGTTTAGGAGAAGAACGCACATACAATGAACTCTAGTTGTGGTATAGGAGAAGAACAGACATGCAATGAGTCTAGTGGTGGTTTATGAAAAGAATACACATCCAATGACACTAGTGTATCCATGTGGTTTATGAAAAGAACACACATCCAATAGCTCTAGTGGTGGTTTATGAAAAGAACACCCATCCAACGACTCTAGTGATGGTTTATGAAAAGAACGCACATCCAATGACTCTAGCGGTGGTTTATGAAAAGAACACACATGCAATGACACTGTGGATCCATGTGATTTATGAAAAGAATACGCATCCAATGACACTAGTGGATCCATGTGGTTTATGAAAAGAACACACATGCAATGAACTCTAGTGGATCCATGTGGATTATGAAAATTACACACATTCAATGAACTCTAGTGGTGGTTTAGGAGAAGAACACCCATGCAATGACATTGGTGGATCCACGTGGTTTATGAAAAGAACACACATGCAATGGCACTAGTGGTGGTTTATGAAAAGAACACACATGCAATGACACTATGTGACACCCCCAATATTAGGGCTAGACAAATCCCAGACCTCTGTCTGATATAAGCCTAACCTAAATCTCGGAAGCATACAGAGAAACAATTGGTAACATTACAGTGACCCTACGACACAAAAATTATTACAACGAGCTCATATGTGAGCAAAGAACCAAATTATTACAAGTAGAGGTCACTGACCACAAACATCAAACAACGGAAGGAAAATTATGCTATTAAGTACATCAAACAACGGAAGCATAATGATGACATCCCAATCCATAGATTCCAGGCTGCCGACTGGGAACCCCAAACTACTCGTCGATGTCGATGCTGTAACGAACTCATCTTCTATGGTAACACTTACCTGCTGCAAAAGTATCAACAAAGCAAGGCTGAGTACAGGGTGTACTCCGCAAGACTTATGGCTGGTGGGGTTATTTTGCATAAAGCTAACTTTCTTTGTAAAAGAGGGAGGAGAAGCTCGACTAAGAGAACCTTTTAAAAGGAGATAAGAAAACTATAATACTAGCTTTGATCTTCTTTGATATCCACCGAAACTTTACCAGCTGAACATACCAACTAGGACCACCTCCTCGACCCTTGAGGAAGCATCCTTAAGCACACCTCACATCTCTTGTAAAGTTTTATGATTAGGTTATAGTTCTGTATGATCATCACGTCCGTTTCCAAGTCATCCATAACCATGGACACGGCTTTTCAAAAAGATTATTACCCTGTAGGGGTGCATAACTTTACCCCACACGTGCCAACCGACTCTTAATGCCACTATAGATTAGCCCTCTTCCTTGGAAGGCCGGCAGAGGGTTATTGGACACGACCTTTACCTTGCTTTCATCGAGACCATGAGTCATGCCCTTTGGAGATGCCGCCGTAACGGGTCAACTCCCAAAGTCGGTCCCTAGAGATGTGAATAGGGTTGAGATTACGGAGGACATTCCTCTCCCATTCCCTGCCACGCTTACCTACATGTATGAATGCATATCCTCGACCTCCTTCAAGAACGACAAAAATGCATATGTCGAATGGAACGCCCGAACTATGTCTCATGAAATCTACTAGGCAAGTTAGTTGGTCGAGGGGGTTTCCAGGCCCCCGTGTGTCTGTATGCTCATCTTGGTTCAAGAGGCAAGAACTCAGGTCCTAGTGGTGGCAAGTATGGGACTACAAAAACCAGAACCCGACGTGGCCTCCCATATAAGCCTTAGCATGTTTCACTTTCATCTCTGATCATACCACGTCATCATGTCCAACTAGGTTCATTCGTAGCTCTGATTCATCAATCGGATGGATCAGCGATAACATCTAAGCATGGCTAAGCACAACAGATATAAATAGCTCTAGCGAAGCTCATAAGCCAAAACTTAGTTATGCTAGGAGCAGTGGATCAGGGAGTATAGGCTACAAAGGTAACATGCATCAAATAGGATTAATCTATCTATCAATAAAAGACTTTGGAATCGTATGCACATGTCAAGAATGAAATAATTTGAAAGCATAGAATTTTATCATGTGTGGGGCTATGCTTACCTTTTCCTGTTGATACTCAGATATAGAACTTTGGGTTCATCTGCTTGACATTTGCTTGACATCTGTTGGGGCTATGCAATGACACTGGTGGATCCATGTGGTTTATGAAAAGAACACACATGCAATTAACTCTAGTGGTGATTTAGGAGAAGACCACAGAAGCAATTACTCTAGATTTGGTTTATGAAAAAACACACATGCAATGACACTGGTGGATCCATGTGGTTCATGAAAAGAACACACACCCAAATATACTAGTGGTGGTTTATGATAAGAACACACATGCAATGACTCTAGTGGATCCATGTGGTTTATGAAAAGAACACACATCCAATGACACTGGTGGATCCATGTGGTTTATGAAAAGAATACATGTGCAATGAACTCTAGTGGAGGTTTAGGAGAAGAACACACATCTAATGAACTCCAGTGGTGGTTTAGGAGAACAACACACATGCAATGACACTAGTTGTGTCTTATGAAAAGAGCACACATGCAATGAAACTAGTGGATCCATGTGGTTTATGAAAAGAACACACATCCAATGACACTGGTGGATCCATGTGGTTTATGAAAAGTACACACATGCAATGACACTTGTGGATCCATGTGGTTTATGAAAAGTACACACATGCAATGACCTCTAGTGGTGGTTTAGGAGCAGAACACATATGCAATGACTCTAGATGTGGTTTATGAAAAGAACACACATGCAATGACATTGGTGGATCCATGTGGTTTATGAAAAGAACACATATACAATGAACTCTAGTGGTGGTTTAGGAGAAGAACACACATGCAATGACTCTAGATGTGGTTTATGAAAAGAACACACATGCAATGACACTGGTGGATCCATGTGGTTTATGAAAAGAACACACATGCAATGGCACTAGTGGTGGTTTATGAAAAGAAAACATATCCAATGACACTGGTGGATCCATGTGGTTTATGAAAAGAACACACATGCAATGAACTCTAGTGGTGGTTTAGGAGAAGAACACACATGCAATGACACTAGTGGTGGTTTATGAAAAGAACACACATGCAATGATACTGGTGGATCCATGTGGTTTATGCTAAGAACACACATCCAATGACACTGGTGGATCCATGTGTTTTATGAAAAGAACACACATGCAATGACACTGGTGGATCCATGTGGTTTATGAAAAGAACACACATGCAATTAAATCTAGTGGTGATTTAGGAGAAGACCACACATGCAATTACTCTAGATGTGGTTTATGAAAAGAAGACACATGCAATGACACTAGTGGATCCATGTGGTTTATGAAAAGAACACACATGCAATGAACTCTAATGGTGGATTAGGAGAAGAACACACATGCAATGACGCTAGATGTGGTTTACGAAACAAACACACATGCAATGACACTGGTGGATCCATGTGGTTTATGAAAAGAACACAGATGCAATGACAGTAGTGGTTGTTTATGAAAAGAACACACATCCAATGACACTGGTTGATCCATGTGGTTTATGAAAATAACACGCATGCAATGACACTGGTGGATCCACGTGGTTTATGAAAAGAACACACATGCAATTACACAGGTGGATCCATGTGGTTTATGAGAAGAACATACATGCAATGACTCTAGTGGATCCATGTTGTTGGGGATGTGCTATATGGGTATCCTCATAGAATGTCACCAATCCGCCTAACCCGGGTGGCCCATAGTCGGTAGCAAGGCGTATGGCCTGTTGTGCGGCCCAATTAGACGGATCCTGAAGGGAGGCCCATGCCAGATAAAGGAAGGCTACGCAGGAGTCACCGACATACTCAGATCCTTGGAGTACAAGACATGGGAGACTAGTTCGTGTAGGTGTAGGACTCTTTACCTTGTCCAGCAAGGACCTTTCCCTGTAAACCCTAGGTCTTGGCGCCTTTATAAGCCGGCCTGCGGGAGCCTTTAGGGCAGACAACTTATCTGATTGCAGCGTACAATGTGCAACACCTCAACAACGAACCCATCTCTGTAACTCGGTGTATTGCCATTATAGTGATTTATAGCAGGAGTAGAGTTCCGCCACCGTTGTGGGACTTGAACCTGGGTAAGCTGTGTTACCTATTACCCGCTAACTCTCCGCCTTACCCCACGTATCTAAACACGCACTGTGAGGACCCCTCCATGGCGTACTCGTCGGCAATACCACAATAGCTGGCATCCACCATGGAGAAAGAGGCGCTTCGAGCTCTACACCGGGCGAGGTCCAATCTCTTCGCAGCAATCGGCAACACTGTAGCCATCGGTCGTGTTCTGTTCTCCGACAACGTCCTGATCGTCCCTACAGATGAGTTCTGGGTGCCGGCGAAGACAAACCCCACTTTCTGCTCCGTCATCCCTTTCGGAGACATCCACATCTTCATCGGTGAAACTGACTCGGGTCCTAGCTCCTAGGAAGTCGGAAAATCGTCAATCGCCGCACGAACCTCCTATGAGTAGGACATGTTCGTGGAAGGATCTAGGCCATACCTCTCTTTGGAGTATGGTGGCTCGGATCAGGAAAATTCAAGGCCCACCCAAACCGCCCCTGTGCAGGATATAAAGGTGGAAGGACCCTGCAAATCCGCTTGGCTTCAACGAGCATTAGAGATGCGCAGGTCACACTTTGTCAGTGTCGTCACCATCTTCGATCTGGCCAGATGCGTTCAAAAGGATGGAGAATCTCCCCGCGAATACCTTGCATGATGGATGAGGGTGAGCGAAACCCTAGGGGGTGACCGCGCTAACGAGCTCGTATATCACTTCGTGGAAGGGCTCACACCTGGAACCCTCCTCCGACATACCGTTCGAAGGCGGCAGACCGTAGGCCCTCTCACCCTTAGCGAGATGGTTGCCATCATCAAGCAATACGCGTATGCCAATGAAGAAGCCAAGGTGGCGATCACCATCGAAGTCGTAGGAGGCAACAACAACAATGGCCCGCCTCCATCACCCTCAACATCTGCCATCGCTGACACCGAGGCTAACTCTGACTTCATTCTCGAAGCGCTCGATGCCAACATCAACATGGATGTCGGTGGCTCGGACGTTAACTCGAAGGAATATGACGCTGTTATGAAGGAGATCGAGCAGGAGATCGAGAAGGAGGAACGCGCCAAGAAGACCAACACTTACCACCAGGTGCTAGTCGCCATTGGGAGCCTGGTGGAAGAAGATGGACTAGAACGGGAACGTGAAAGAGCTCCGCCCATGCCAGCGGTCACCAGAGCAACAGCAACTAAAAAATCCGCCGAGGCTCCGACATCGTCCAAGGCTCTGCCTCCTCCTGTTACCCGCCAGCCACCGGTGCAGGAACTTACCACGACCCATAATACAGCCCGACAATCAAATTAGCCGCCAATGCCACTGTCAACGTCTGCAGTTGGCAACCCACTAGCCACTCCCGCCGACAAATCAATCTACGGCACACTCCTCATTGAGCCAATCACCGTCGCCCATATCCGGAGTGTTATGGAGCTCGATGAGAAGCGTGCAGAAATCTTGGTAGAGTCCAATTGCATCATGGAACAAGGCGCTAAGCTTGACGAAGACATGGCTAAGGCGCAGCAATCCATCAAGGCGATAAGAGCTATGGAGGCCGAATATAAGCAATTGTTGTTGAAGCATAAGGTAATAAAGGTACCAGGTCACGTCGTCCAAGATCCCGGCGTTCGGCGAGGCTTGGGATTTGACAGGTCTAAGCCAAAAAAGGCCACCCCTTACATAGATACAGAGGGGAGGCAAGTCATGCCAACTCCCGCTCTCAACATCGCCATCGGCAAGACCCTCCTAGAGCAGGACAGGTCGCCAGAAGCAGTTGCTCAGGTGTATGACCTCGTTGCTAAGGCATGCAAGCAACATGAAAAGCCCTGGAGTCCAACCTGGAGTTGTGCCAGTCAACCCTGAACAGCCGCAGGAGGCCAAAATCTCTCCATGACGAAGGATCACGCATAGGCTCTATAGACCGAAGACAGAGGGAAGCACGCAACAAGACTGACACTATCCCTGTATCCTCCAACCACGGATAAAAGGCTCGTCCTCATCGTTCGCCACCTCCACCACCATCTTGACGTCACGAGGACCCAGACCTGCGCCACCGCACAAGCATGCCACCTCCAAGACGGTCTCAGCCCGGTATCGTTATACGCAATCAGGCGAACATCCTCGGTATGCCGGAGAGCGAAGTGGCCATGATGGACACAGGAGCAGGTCCCACAAGGAACCGCCACGTCCAACAAGCAACCTCGATAGGCATGAGGAGTCGCATGAGGGGCATAGCAAGAGAGCTAACCCACCGCCTCCACCACCGCCATCACCACCGAGCAGCCATCATGGCAGAAGTCATGGCGGATCTCACAAATCTTGCCACAACTCCCCTCCCCATGACGGAAAAGGGAAGCAGGCAGAGCCATATGACGCACGATCACGGGAGCTCCCATACCTTGGGCCACGTTGTTTTGGACCAGTCATACGGGCCACAACATACCCCAAGGGCCTCCGGATAGACAAGACCATCAAGCCATAAATGGCATTGCCCGGCCAGCAACATGGTTGCAGGACTACAGTGAAGCGATCCACATCACCGGGGGACACCCCAATGTCTCCGTCAAGTACCTCCCACTTATATTCAGGCACCGCCCGACAATTGATCGACGACTTACCGGAGAAATCAATATGCAATTGGTTGGACATGCATGAAGCGTTCACCAAGAACTTCGTGGGTACGTACAAACGTCCCTACACTATTGGAGACCTACAACGGTGTGTGCAAGAGAAGGATGAAACCTCCCGTGCCTACCTCTCTCGCTGGCTGGATATGAAAAAATCCTGCACATGTGTGCACGAATAGACCGCTATGGCCGCTTTCATAGATGGTCTGGAAAAGGGTACTCTGCTCCGGCATACGTTGAAATGCAGGCAGGACAACAATGACCTCGACCTCAACGCGATGATAACAATGGCTAGCAAATTTCCCGCTGCTGATGACGACGCGCGTGGATCTTTTCTAGCAATAGCAACCCCTACCCAGGCCAGCAAAAACAACAATAACAAGCGGAAAAATCCACGTGAAGAGAAGCAAGTAGCCGACATGGTCGCCGCAACGTTCACTGGCAGAGGCAATGGCGGGCAGCGTGGACGTGGTTGGGGAGCTAGAAGAGGAGTGACACTACACCCTCAACGCCCTGTGTTCCCCAAACATACGAAGAGTACCGCGATATGCCGTGTTTCGTTCATCTCAACACCAACGACAAATCCACCCACACCAATCGCCAGTGCAAGTTTCTCAATGATCTCAAGGAGGACCCGGATTCTGGCTATAAGCAAAGTCGGAAGAATAGACCCCGTAGAAAGGGCAAGGGGAAGAATAAGGAGGAAGAGCCCAAGGAATCAAGTGATATGGACGAGTACATGGACCAAAAATCTTCCGACAGGGGAGAGGATAAAGGGAAAAATCCTTTCGAAAAGAAGGCTCCATGTTACCACACCTTCCATGGTACACCAACCGCCCGGGCCCAGAAAACCTCTCTGAGGATAATGATGGCTACCCTCCCTCCAGTTCCCTAGTACGTCAGGTGGTCGGAAGTTCCAATTAGTTGGGATTGGAAGGATCACCAAGAACTTATCCCAATAGAGAACCAATATGCCAAGGTCATCAACCCTTTGATTGACGGCGCGGAGTTCACCAAGTGCCTCGTGGACAGTGGAAGCAGCATCAACATCATGTACCTGGATACACTGCACAAGATGAACCTGACGGAGACCCAGCAAAGGAAGAGCAACACCGTGTTCCATGGGGTTGTCTCTGGCCAACAAGCAAATTCCCTGGGCTACATCACCCTTCCGGTCGCTTTTGGTGATGTAAACAATTACCGCCAAGAACGCATGACCTTTCAAGTGGTGCCTTTCAAGAGAATGTACCATGTCATCTTCGGACGCGACATCTTCCACTCCTTCCTTGCAAGGCCATGCTTTGTCTACAACAAACTCAAGATTCCCGGACCAAACGGCGTCATCACCGTTGATGGAAGCTTCACCAAGGCATGGGAGTGCGAGCTTAGCGCAACCGCCTTCGCCGAAGTAGTCCTCTATGGTGAGGAGTTCAAGGAGATCCAGAACCAGGTCAATGCCTCAGAGATGCCGGCTTCGAAGAAGCAGATCACTGCTGCTGAACCTGCCTTCAAGACCTCCATCAAGACCAAGCAGGTGGAGCTTGTCGAAGGTGATTCCTCCAAGACCACCACCATTAGCACGGACCTGGATCCCAAATAGGAAAGCGCGCTCATTGAGTTCCTCTGTGAGAATAGGGACATCTTTGCCTGGCAACCTGCCGACATGAAAGGTGTACCTAGGGAACTTGCCGACACCTTGAATATTGATCCTAATGCCAAACCGGTGAAACAACCTCTACAATGCGTTGGTGATGAAATACAAAGAGCTATAGGCAAAGAAATAGCTAGGTTACTTAAGGCTGGCTTTATCCGAGAAGTTATCCACACCCGATGGGTGGAAAATCCTATACTTGTTCCCAAAAAGGGAACCAATGAATTAAGAATGTGTGTTGATTACACCGGCTTGAACAAAGCATGTCTGAAGGATCCGTTTGCTTTGCCTCACATTGACCAAGTCATTGACTTGACGGCTGGCTCGAAACTTCTGTGTTTTCTTGATGCCTATTCAGGATACTACCAGATCTAGATGCGGACGTCAGACAAATTGCGCACTTCGTTTACCACACCCTACGACACGTATTGCTACGTCACGATGCCCTTTGGGTTGAAAAACGCCAGTGCTACGTACCAGCGGATGATGCAACATTGCATGCATGACTAAATAGGTTGCAACGTACACGCTTACGTGGACGACATCACGGTAATGTCAAAGAAATCAAATGGTCTTATCGCTGACTTGCAGGAGACCTTTAACAATCTCCAGAAATACAACATGATGCTGAACCCAAAGAAGTGTGTCTTTGGGGTACCATCCGGCAAACTGTTGGGCTTCATCGTTTCGCATCACCGAATCGAGGTGAACCCGGGGAAAATCAAGGCCATCCTCGACATCAAAGGCCCGACTTCCCTGAAGGACATACAAAGGTTCACAGGCTGCATTGCAGCAGTAAGCCGGTTCATCAGCCGACTTGGTGAGAAGGCTATGCTGCTCTAAAGCTGCTCAAGAAGGCCGACAAATTCACATGGACGGACGAGGCTGACGCAGCACTTCAGGAGTTGAGGAGAATAATCTCCTCCCCACCTATACTTGTAGCACCGGTGCCAAGGGAGCCCATGTTGGTATACATGGCGGCGACCAACCAAGTAATCAGCATCGTCATCGTGGCGGAGCCCATGTTGGTATACATGGAGCGCAAGGAACCAACACACAAATACGGAGTTCAGCGACCCGTTTACTATGTGAGCGAGGTCTTGACGGAATCCAAGCAGCGTTACCCGCACTACCAGAAGATAGCTTATGGAGTTTTCCTTGCTTCACGTAAGCTAAGGTATTATTTCCAGGAGCACCCCATCACAGTAGTGAGCAAAACTCCACTGTCTGACATCATCAACAATAGCGACGCTACAGGGAGAGTGGAAAAGTGGGGCATTGAACTTGCCGCCTTTGACATCACCTACAAGCGACGCGACACTATCAAAACACAAGCATTGGCGGATTTTCTTCGAGATTGGATAGAGTTTCCATAAGACACTCCTATGCCAGAGCCAGAGTATTGGGTCATGCACTTTGAGGGATCCAAGTTACTCAATGGATCGGAGAATGGTGTATTATTGCAATCACCAATACGAGATAAGTTGCAATACGTCCTGCAGATCCACTTCAACACTATAAATAAGATGGCGGAGTACGAGGGCCTCATTCATGGACTTCATGTAGCCAAGGATATTGGCATCAAGCGCATAGTTTGCTATGGAGAATCCGAGTTGGTTTCCCAGCAAGTAGTTGGCACCTAGAACTCGCGGAACCCTATGATAGCAGCATATCGAGACGAAGTAGAGGAAATAGCCAAGTGCTTCGACGGCTACGAAGTCAAGTACATCGAAAGGAAACATAATGATCCAGCAAATCTGCTGTCAAAGCTTGGATCAGCTTGTCGACCAATTCCGCCAAGCATTTTCCTAGAGCATTTACGGACTCCATCTGTGAAGGGAGTGGACCCCGACAACCCGGATAGAGTGGAATCATTTGTTAACACAGTAATGGTGACCTCTCTAGATTGGATGAAGCCGTTCATGGATTATCTACAAGACGGAACTTTGCCCGCCGACAAAGTCGAAAGCCGACAAATAGTACACAGAGCAAAAGGTTACGTCGTCATTGATGACCAGCTATGCAAGAGAACTACCACAAGACTTTTCGTACGATGTGTCTCCTAGCAGCAAGGTATTGAAATCCTTAGAGAAATACATATCGAAGATTGCGGGCATCACGCATCTCCCCGATAGTTGATGGCCAAGGCCTTCCGACAAGGATTCTACTGGATAACTACCAAGGCGGACGCTGACAAACTGGTACAAACATGCCTTGGGTGTCAATTTTATGCAAGACAACCAAATATTCTAGCTGAAGAATTGCGAACAATACGAATAACTTGGCCGTTTGCAGTCTGGGGGCTGGACATGGCGGGACCTTTGTAGACAACACCCAGTGGATTCACACACTTGCTAGTAGTAGTGGATAAATTCACGAAATGGATTGAAGCTAAACCCATTAGAAAGCTTGATGGGACAACAACCCTAAAGTTTGTCCGGGATCTAGTGGTGAGATTTGGTCTCCCACATAGCATCATCACCGACAATGGCAGAAATTTATCTCTCGGAGAAGTTGAGAAGTACTGTCATGAGAAAGGCATCCGCCTTAACCTAGCATCTGTGGCACATCCACAGTTAAATGGGCAAGTTGAAAGGGCCAATAGACTAATTCTGCACGGAATCAAGCCACGCTTGGAGGCACCGCTACATAGAGCAGCAGGAGCCTGGGCGGAGGAACTACCATATGTTTTGTGGAGTTTACGAACAACACCTAATAGATCCACCGGCTTGACTCCTTTCTTCATGGTTTATGGAGCAGAAGCAGTTCTCCCATCCGACATCCTCCATGACGCACCAAGAGTTTCCGCCTATAAGGAAGATGATGCTGAAGAATCTGTGGACCTACTCGAAGAAGAGCACGTGATGGCATGCCAGAGATCTGCCGTCTACCAGCAGAAGCTGCACGGCTACCATAGTCGCCGTGTAAATCATTAGTCATTTGAAGAAGGGGATCTGGTGCTTAGACTCAAGCAGGAGAAATCACACAAACTATCCCTGCCTTGGGAAGGACCGTTCATCATAATCAAAGCATAGGTAAATGGTTCCTATTATTTCGTCGATATTTGCAAGTTGATAGATAGGACAAAAAATCGCAAGCGGAAGCAATGTGACTCCGATGATGATTACCCGGAGATAGATCGACCATGGAACATAGCACATCTACGTCCCTTTTACACCTAGCACATTTATATTATGTAATAAGTTTCTTGTATGATCAATGAAACAAAGCATTTGGTTCACTCATATTCTCTGAGTCTTTTACCTCCTTTAGTTGTTCATTTTTGGATCATATAAACCCTTTATGCGCAAGGTTGCATTTGCCCTTGTGAAAATTCTGCCTACGGGTGTTAGCTTAAGTTTTCTGGTCTAAATGTTTTCTGAAGTTTTTATGTGGATTCCGGAGTAGTGGCTTTTTGGCACTCAAAGCCGGCAGTTTTGTTATTAGGTTATGGATGGTGCTATTAAGCATCATCACCCGAGAGCATAGTTCTGTGCTGAGAGTTTTCCGTCTCACGAAAGGTCAAGCATACGAACCAGAATAATGGATAAGGGCCTGACTTTCTTAAAAAATATATACATATGCTAGAAACAGATAAGTTACAGAAAACTTGAGTACAAGTTTTTTTGGCTTAGACAAACATAAGTTTTTTCCGCATACATTCTGGAGAGATACATTTGATACAGGCATTGTTTTTCATGGATCTGCTGCAGGGGCTTCACAGTGGCATCTTCAGGAGAACCAGGCTGAGAGAGCTCGTCAAACTCTGAAGGAGAGGGTCTAGACTCAGAAGAGGCCACGTCATCATCTAGGATCTTGGTAGGCACAAAGACATCAGCCTTGACCATCTTGGCAACCCTGGTATCGAAGCTGACAAGACAGTTCCAAATAGCATCACTATCAATCTCTTGTCCTTCCTCATCCAGCTTGGGCATGCCGGAGGTCACCAAGTCGATGTCGGCATTGTCATAGTGAGTCTTGACCAGGTATAGGGCCATCCTAGCACCAGCCCGGATGCAAGAGGCTTTCCAGTCCTTCACTTTCTCGAGGGCTCGGTGCAGGATTTCAGAAAACTTGGCCACTGAATTTGCCATCTTGATGTTGATGCCTAGAGGCTGAGCTATCTCCTTGGCTTGGGCTATGTAGGTGCCAACGAAGTTGCCGGCAAGAATCATGCGTTCCGTGGGACTTGGAGCACCCTAACCCAAGTTGTCTAAGCCAATGGGGGATGTGGTTTGCACAAGCATACAAACACCATGAGTATAAACAAGTCAAATGGTTGTCTAACTTACAGAAAAAGACCAATACGGAGAAAGGTTACCGAGTATGCTCGTTTCTGCTTGCTAGCATGTCTCCACTAAGACATCGTGCTCCTTTTGGACAATCTTGAGCGCCTCAAGGTTCCTAGCATTCTGTTCTTTGGCAGCTTGGTTCTGTTCCTTGTGTTACGCAAGTTCGTCCTTCCGGCGTTGCATCTCGGTGTTAGCAGACTCTTGCATAGCTTTCATCGCTGCATCATGCCCCTTGACAGCCTCGACCCGGTCCTTCTTCAGAATCTTATTTTCATCATCGAGCTCCTAGATATGCTTGGATTGCTCGACAATGCTCTTGGCCTTGGCAATGGCTTCTGTAAGACGGAAATCACGAAGTGCTATCAAAAGAAGGAAGGGATAATGCAATGAGAAAAGCAAAGAGCTATTGTCGAAAACAAAATCTGGCTATTTTTGATCTATTCCTTCAGGAATTTGGTTTTACCCTGTTCAAGATCCAGCTCCTTGCGACATTGGCCGCTATCCTCCGTTTATTCTCATTCAGCACATGATATAAAGCTTGCTGAGTTTCTCTAGAGCATATAGTTGGAACTATTCAAGTTTCAACTAAACACTCAGGGGCTACAATACACAATTTTAAAAGTAGGCTAGTTTCTCTAGAGCATCTAGTCGGAACTTTTCAGTTTCAACTAAACGCTCGGGGGCTACACGGACAAGTTCTACGCTTAGTTCTCTGGAGCACTCAGGCCAATAACTATTGAATTATCCGCCTAAGAGCTCGGGGGCTGCAGTGGGATATACTACATAAAGTAAAGCAAGTGAAGTTCAAAAAACTTATGATGGCAATGATTCTGAGATTGTTGGCCAGGTGAGCGTAGGAATCATGAAAGGTCCGAGCATTCTTATAGATTGCGTCGGCCTGCTTGATGAGATCATCTAGGCTCAACGTCGGAGGAGTCGCGGCCAATGGAGAAGTCGAAGCTAGAAGCATGGATGAAGCCCTAGCTGCCTCCTACACCTTCAAGGCAGTAGATGGCACAGAGGCTCCCACCTCAATCGCAGCTTCCACGTCCACCTCTTCCACTTCCTTCCCCTTCTTGGTGGAATCCTTAGCCGGAGCTTTAGCCACTTTAGAGGAGGTGCTCTCCTACGTCGCCTGACCGCTGGGAGCAATGTCAGGTTCGACAGAGCATGAGACATCAAGGTTTGGATTGATATCTATCTCCATGGTGGGGGTCTCAGGGATGACGGGAGATGATGTCCCAACGAGACCAGCAGAGGGTATGGCGGCAGGAGTAGGGGGAGCGATGGTGGGAGAAGGCTTGGCGGACGAACCCTTGGTCAACATGTCACGAATGTTTTTCGACCCTCCAACATCTTTGGAGGATCGCTTCAAACTAACACCAGCTTTCCTCCTGAAACGTACAAGGTATAAGTACAAGAGTTGAGAAAAGGTGCAAGCTTAAAATACAAGCCGGAGAATGAAAATACTTACTCCACGGTAGGAGCCTTGGTGAGGGGAATGCCGGTGGACTTCTTCTTCTTCTCCGCCTCTAAGGCGGAAGTGGATTGTTTGGAGACTACACTCTTTGTTTTCATCTTCTTAGCCTCGGCAGCAGCGTTAGAGGTGGAGCTCTTCTGCTTTTGCACTGCCGGAGCTAGTTGATCCTTGGAGGCGTCATCTTCAGACACCAACTAGATATCCTTCAGCTTTCGATCATAGACCTGGGAGGCCATTTGATCCACCGCCAAGGTTGCCATCTATGATATAGAGAAGTGTTAAAGACGGACAACCTTCAAAACAGAAAAACCTTAGAGTATATAAATGAGCAACAAAGGAAACAGAAGCTACCTCTAGGCATGTGCCGCAGTCGAACATGTAGAAAGTGATCTTGAAACCACACTTATTTTCCTGCACTCTGACGATGTCCTTTACCAGAGCTTGATGGAGCCAGCAGAGAAGTTATCCCGCAAAATTCGCATGGGATCCCTCCTATCTTGGCTATACTTGCACATCAGCTGGGCGCGGTGCTGCAGAGGCTGGATCTGCCTAACATACCAGCACATGGCTAGGTCCAATCTTGTTAGACCTCCGTCTACAAGCCATTCGATCTGCCTTACGGCACGATTGGCTTCATCGTCGGAGGTAAGGGAGGCTGGGGTCCGCCATGCGGGCACTTCGGTGGCTGCTCCATCGACAAAGTCAGGGTAGGTCTCAAGATGGTCTGGCAGAGGGATATCTGGCCCAATACGTGCGCTGCCAGTTCTTGCAAGACTCATGCCCCGCGATGTCGGGGAAGTGCCGTCTAGGTCGGATCTTGAAGCTAATGGTTTTGTAGATCCACAGTTCATCCTTGGATTCTACAGACTCTCTCTTAATGGTGAAGAAATATACAAACAGATCTAATCTAGGTTTGATCCCTAGATATCCTTCGGACAGAGCTAAAAAGTTGCTAAGGATTAGGATGCTGATGGGAGAGAGGTTGTGGGGAAGTACTCGGAAGTGTCGAAGGACATCCAGGAAAAAGATGGACACTGGCAGGCTTACGCCACGTACTAGCTGAGATTTGAGGTACACCATCTCTCCGCCTTGGGGAGAAGGGACCACCTCGCTGGCCGGCACTGCCTGCCAGACCAACTTCTCCATCGAAGGGAGATAGCCCTCGTCGATCAGCTCTTGGAGGTCTACGGCGGAGATATCAGAACCTCTCCACACCCCTTTATGAGAGTCGTTTTCCTCTTTAGCGGCTTCGGGTGCCTCTCCTTCTTGGTCATCGCCGGGGGATTCTGTCATGGCGGAGACAGGGATGACCACCCCCTCCAGCGGAACGACAACTCCTAGGGATGGCTCCATCGTAGCCTCAGGAATCGCCGTCGTGGAGGGAGCAGAGCTGATGGAGGCCATTACGACGAGGAGTGTGTGGAGGAAGAAAAGGCTCTGGTTAAGGTTTTTTGCAGGAGAGCTCGAACGGTCGCGCGGCTAGAGGAAGACAAATACTGGGAGCGAATGCGGGTAAAAACAAATAAACTGAGAGCGGTGGAAATATATAAGCCTCCGGTCAAGATTCGTGCAAAAAGATATAATGGATGGAACTATGCCGACGTGGAACTGAATGTGCGCAGTAATTTCACCACGTCCTCCGTCTTTTGCCACTCCACTGTTTCGGATTTCGCGTGCATGAAAATAGCTAATGATTAATTCTTTGTTTCTGTGATTTCGAAGTAGCATAGGTTGTACCCTACGTCATCCTCCTGACAGTTGCAGTGGAGAGTCACATCCGAAGATTCCATCAAAGACGGGGATCGTCCGACTCTAGAAACGAAGACTCAAGGAATCTCCGGCTACATTGCAAAGCCGAAAGGGATTGCAGGGTTCTATGGGAGACCTTTGAGATATTGCTTGACGAATTGCCAGCATCACTTAGACGGGATTTTCAGAGATCAACGAGCAAGATGGTGCAAGATTTCAAAGTCCTCCGGGGGCTACTCTTGGGGATGTGCTATATGGGTATCCTCATAGCATGTCCCCAATCTGCCTAACCCGGGTGGCCCATAGTTGATAGCAAGGCCTATGGCCTGCTGGGCGGCCCAGTTAGACGGATCCTGAAGGGAGGCCCATGCCGGATAAAGGAAGGCTACGCATGAGTCACTGACATACTCGGAGCCTTGCAGTACGAGACACGTAAGACTAGTTCATGTAGGTGTAGGACTCTTTACCTTGTCCAACAAGGACCTTTCCCTGTAAACCCTAGGTCTTGCCCCCTTTATAAGCCGGCCTGCGAGAGCCTTTAGGGTAGACAACTTCTCTGATTGCATCATACAACGCGCAACACCTCGCACAGCGAACTGATACGTTGCAAACGTATCCATAATTTTTGATGTTCCATGCTTGGTTTTATCTACTTTCTTATGTTTTGTCCACACTTTGGAGTAGTTTTCATATGATTTCTTGGACTAACCTGTTAACAAGAGCCACAGTGCCAGCTGCCTGTTTTCTACTGTTTTTGGTTCCAGGAAAGTCAAAAAATGAATATTCTCAGAATTGGACGGGACAAAAGCCAAAGTCAGTTTTTCACCGAGGGACATCAGGAGCCAGAATACGAGACGGAGAGGGGCTGGGGCCCGGCCACACCACCTGGCCACGCCAGGGGTGGTCAGGCCACCCCAGGAACCCCCTTAGCCTCCCTCTTCGCCTATAAGTTGCCTTCTGACCTAAAAACCTAGGGGGGTTCGACGTCTTTCCAGAAAAAGTTCCGCTCCACCGCCACCACCAGATTCTGCGATTTGGAACCAGAAACTCCGTTCTGGCACCCTGCCGGGATGGGGAATTGGAGGAGATCAGCACCAACATCATCACCATCGCTTCTCCATCGACCATCCATGTTTCCCCTGTCTATAAGTGAGTAATCCCCCGTTGTAGGCTATGGGGATGGTAGGGATTGGATGAGATCATTCATGTAATGGCATCGGATTGTTAGGGCATCGTGCCTAGTAACTTCTATTAGTGCTTTTTGACTTTGTTGCGACTTGTTATGCTTGATTCTTGTCACTAGGGCCCGAGTGCCATGATTTCTGATCTGAACATGTTATTGATTCATTATGATAGTATTGTTTATGGTCTTACCTGCAAGTTTTATACACACGCTGTTGTCCGGAACCAATGGTCCCGAAGTGACAACAATCGGGATAACCGGAGGGAATGGCTTTGATGTGAGGATCACATGTGTTCACGGAGTGTTAATGTTTTGCTCCGGAGCTCTATTAAAAGGAGCACCTTAATTGCCAGTAGTTCCCTTGAGGCTCCGCTGCAAATGGGCTGGCAGGACAAAAGATGTTGTGCAAGTTCTCATTGCGAGCACGTATGACTATATTTGGAACACATGCCTATGATTATTTAGTACTTGGATGCTTTATCTTATTTATCTACAAATGCCCTATGTTCTCATTGCTATATGAATTGTCTTGTCCATGCAATGCCCGTCCATCCATCCCTATGCCTACCTTTCTTTAATCCTACTATTTACAACAATTGTTACTACTGTCTTTACTTTTACTACTTCTGTTACTTTACTATTGCTACTACAAAACTGTTGCTACTGATAAACTGCTGTGAGCAAGATTGTTTCTAGGTGCAGCGGAATTGACAACTCAGTTGTTGAGGCTTATAAATATTCTTTGGCTCCCCTTGTGTCGAATCAATAAATTGGGATTCACTTCCCTCGAAAATACTGCGATACACCCCCTATACTTGTGGGTCATCAAGACTATTTTCTAGCGCCGTTGCCGGGGAGCATAGCTTTATTTATCAAGTCCACTTGGAATCACTATTGTTCAAGCATAATCACAACCAATATCTTTACTTTGTTTTTTTTGCTTAGTTTATTTCCGCCTTGTTTGCTTGTTTCTTTACCAAAAATAAAAAAAAATTAGTTCCTACTCTAGTTGTTATTTTCGTTGGTCTGTTATTGTCTTGCTTTATCATGCTTTTAATCAATGGTTAGTTTCTTTGAAACTGAATCTTATAGGCAAGGTGGGTTCACAGAAGAACAAAAATATTATTATCAGGAACACCGCTTGTCACAAAAAGGGAAACACTAATGGGAACAAATTGATAAATTGTATACCATTGCTATAAACGTGTGCTCTACTTATAATGTTACTTATTCTTTGATAAATCTTGTTGATGTAGGAGG
This sequence comes from Avena eriantha, assembly GCA_910589775.1. Lineage (NCBI taxonomy): Eukaryota > Viridiplantae > Streptophyta > Magnoliopsida > Poales > Poaceae > Avena > Avena eriantha. The sequence continues at coordinate 355,310,289 of OU342742.1, forward strand.
TACAAACACCTCCCTTTTCAATGTGAGTATAATGATGATGTTACCATATCTTCTTATGTTAAATAAAATTATGACTTTTATGATGTGGAACAAATTGAGGAATTTATTGCTTGGAAGGGTGCATTTGAACTTGCTAGTTTGCTTGAAAATATTGATGATTCACCTTATAAATTTGAGGTTTATGATATACTTAAATTTTTCTTTGATAATTACAAGGAAGAAAATGGCTATATTCTTGAATATATTAATAGATGCTTTCTGCAAATGGAAGAGACTAATGCCTTGTAGGATCTTATGGAAGAAGAAATTGATGAACCTGAAAGATAATTAGATGAAAAAGAGGAGGAGAGTGATGAACAAAATGAGGAAGAATGGTTAGCTACCCATGCCTGCCTTCTAATGAGAGTAACTCTTTATCCCTTACATTATTTGATTGTCCCCATGCTTACCAAAGGAGGATGAATTTTATGCTCATGTTATCTGTGATAATCCTTTATTTGTGCCTAACTTCGAGATGCATGGTACTAAAGAGTTTTGCTTAGAAATTGTTTATGATAAATCTCTAGACGATGGTCCTATATTGAATGATCAGTCATCTTGTTATAGAATTGTTAAAAGTAGATTTGAAGGTTTTAATCCCACTATTTTTGAGCTTGATAAAATTTATGTTTTTGTAGAACATGAAAATCATGCTTTATTTGATAGTTATATTGTTGAGTTTATTCATGAGGCTACTGAAAATTATTATGAGAGAGGAAAATATGGTTGTAGAAGTTCTCATGGTATTGAAACACCTCTCTATGTGCTGAAAGTTTTGAAGTTACTCTTGTTTTATCTTCCTATCCCTGTCACTTTATTCTTTGCGAATTTATTTGCATACAAGATTCCTATGCATAGGAAGTGGGTTAGACTTAAATGTGTTTTGAATTTTCTTCTTGATGCTCTCTTTTACTTCAATTCATATTTCTTACGTGAGCATCCTCTCAAACTATCATGCCTAACTTAAAGGCGTTAAAGAAGAGTACTTATTGGGAGATAACCCAAAACTTTTAGATGAGTCTTGCAAGTTATTACTTCAGTAATAACCACTCCTTATCCTTTTTCCAAGAGTAACCTCTAATGAGAGAGAAGTAATGGTTGGGAATGTTGCTGTCCCAAAATAGATTTATGTGCATCACCGTAAAAATTCGTGTAAAATCTCTGTACGTCCTTTTGAGGCGTTAATTTTTTTGCTTTTGCCCCAGGTTGTTATCTAACTTCTGTTAGTTCAATACGTTTTTATTTGAGCAACAGAAGGTGTTCGAAAAAATTCGTATTTACCTCCTGGTCTGTTTTGACAGATTTCTGCCTTTATTTGCATTTGCTTCTTGTTGGTTCCCTTTTGAGTTCTTTTGGGGAATTGAGCTTTTTGAGGGAAGTGCTACAGTAGCTTCTGTTTTAATGGAAGATTTATTGGAGTTGGAATTGAACCCAAAGACTTATTATCTTGAGTGCACTAATGTTGCTAATAAAGATTGTGTGAAGTTTTGTATGAAGAAAAATTTTAGGTGTATGGAAGCAATGAGTAATGAGATGAAGGATGGACTAAAGCTCAAGCTTGGGGATGCCACCCGTGTCGCACCAAGAAATATTCAAGAGGTACAAGCGTCAAAGCTTGGGGATGCCTAAGGCATCCCCTTCTTCATCAATAAAAATCCCAGGTTTTTTCCAAACACTTCATTTTTATTGATCCATGCACAGTTGTGTTGTTCTTGGAGCGTCTTCTTTATCGTTTTCATTTTGGTTTTTCGTTTGCTTTGTTTTCTTAGTTTGCTGAATAAATTGGTTGGACCCCCTCTTTCATGCATTCGTTTTCAAATAGTTTGGTGTGGATTGGAAATGAGTAGGAAAGTTCATGCTTAAGTGGTAAAGAGTGCTTTTTTTTACTGTGGCCTATGCTTTGTCATGCCATGCTTGATATTTTTTGACTTTATGCTTAGCATTCTTTGCTGTAGCATGACTTGTTATAGACAATTGAGCTTGCTTAATGTGCCTTGGAAGGATCATGCGTTGTTTTAGCATATTAAAGCATAGTATTGTGGTATTCTCCTTTGATGCTTTATTTGGGTTGACTTGGCGCACGCTCACACCATGTTATGACTATCCCAAGTCACCAAAGCCTTTATGATCCTTTAGTTTTCAACTTGAAATATCACTTTATGCTTTAATTATTGATGTTTTGTCGCTCTGCATGATTATGGCCATTATTGCTCTCTTAGTTGGTCGCTCCTTTTCTTTTGCTAGCCTCCATAACCAAGTATGTGTTCCACTCATGCATCCAACTCCCAAAACCAAGTTATTCCAAAGAGTCCACAATACCTACCTACTAGCATATTCTATTCCAAGTATATTCATGTTTTTGTATACCTTCCAAATTAAACTTGTTATGTGATAATTAGTGATTAAGGCTCTCATGAACTTGATGGCACACTTTACTTTTCTTGCATTTAATAAACTTGAACCATTGGGTCCATATTTGTTGCGTATATGCTTGCGCTTCATAAGTTGAAGTTAGAAGAACCATTTATCATGGGGAACGCTTTCAACATTGCACTTGTACTTTGTACCCCGTTGATATTATCTTCTTTTGCTTATGGATCTCGGCGGTGTGAAATAAAAGTGGAACTTGTAAGATCATGGAATTTGTATGTGTTTTAGAGAAATGCCTGGGCCGCTAGCCTAAGCCATGCCTAATCATGGTGGAAATTTTCAGCATGACCATAATGAGCACACTATGAAGCATCCTCAATAAAAACCTATGCAAATAAAAAGATCGCTGAGATGCTCATTGTCTGCTTGCATTGTCATTTTGATTATGGGATAGCTCCTGTATCATGTGCAAGGGGTACCTCGTTGGCGGTTCTTTATGATACATATGTACTTACAATGACAAGAGCTTAGTTGTGACTAAAGTTGAGTAGCATGAGTTTCGTTCTTCGTAAATAAGGGGCATGAGATTTCGGCTTATAACTTGTCAAGCATATCCTCTTAGTTGTGTCACTTTAACCTTAATCACCTTAAAGATGCTTATGATAGGGGCAATGAGAGTTGAAAGCTAACAAGTACCATAATTTTTGGAAGCTCTTTATGAGACTTGAATCCTTACTTCCTTCTATGAAGGCGTTTCTTTTACTTTTATGTTGATTCTCCACCTTCTATCTTTATGCACCTACTTTGAGAGCATAGTGGCCATTCTTAGCTCTATGTGCATTATCCCAAGACTTGTTGATTGATGCATAGCTTTGATATTTCTTGTTTTCAACTATTTTTATCTAGTCACTCTTATGAACTTTGAAGGTGTCCTATGCATTTATGTTTGCTACTCTATGAGGGACAAGCTGAATGCCACTATGCTATGTTTTCTTTATGTGAAACAAACAAACGTCTTGCAAAGCATTGTTATTCATGAATGTTTTGTTTGTGCCTTTTTATGTTGCAACATAGTTGCTTTGCCTTATTGTTAGAACTTTGTCTTTCATGTTATGATTGAAGTACTATGATCCCAGCTATCAATGTTTTGCAAATACTTTGATCAAGTTTATGATGGTGCATGTCACCTCAAAAATTATTCTTTCTTTTTATCACTTACCTACTCGAGGACGAGCAGGAGTTAAGCTTGGGGACGTTGATACGTTGCAAATGTATCCATAATTTTTGATGTTGCATGCTTGGTTTTATCTACTTTCTTATTTTTGTCCACACTTTGGAGTACTTTTCATATGATTTCTTGGACTAAACTATTAACAAGAGCCACAGTGCCAGCTGCCTATTTTCTTCTATTTTTGGTTCCAGGAAAGTCAGAAAATGAATATTCTCGGAATTGGACGGGACAAAAGCCAATGGCAGTTTTTCACCGAGGGACATCAGGAGCCAGAATACAAGACGGAGAGGGGATGGGGCCCGGACACACCACCTAGCCGTGAGGGATAGGCCTGGCCGCGCCAGGAGGTGGTCTGCCTGCCCCAGGCACCCCCTCAGCATCCCTCTTCGCCTATAAGTTGCCTCCTGACCTAAAAACCTAGGGGGTCGACGTTTTTCCAAAAAGAGTTCCGCTCCGCCACCACCACCAGATTCCGCGATTCGGAACCAGAAACTTTGTTCGGCACCCTGCCTGACGGGGAATTGGAGGAGATCATTGCCATCATCATCACCATCGCTTCTCCATCGACCATCCATGTTTCCTCCATCTATGAGTGAGTAATCCCCCGCTATAGGCTATGGGGATGGTATGCATTGGATGAGGTCGTTCGTGTAATGGCATCGGATTGTTAGGGCATGGTGCCTAGTATCTTCTATTAGTGCTTTTTAACTTTGTTGCAACTTGTTATGCTTAATGCTTGTCACTAGGGCCCGAGTGCCATGATTTCAGATCTGAACATGTTATTGATTGATTATGATAGTATTGTTTATGGTCTTACCTGCAAGTTGTATACACACGTTGTTGTCCGGAACCAATGGCCCCGAAGTGACAACAATCGGGATAACCGAAGAGAATGGCTTTAATGTGAGGATCACATGTGTTCACGGAGTGTTAATGCTTTGCTCCAGTGCTCTATTAAAAGGAGCACCTTAATTACCAGTAGTTCCCTTGAGGGCCCACTGCAAATGGGCTGGCAGGACAAAAGATGTTATGCATGTTCTCATTGCGAGCACGTATGACTATATTTGGAACACATGCCTATGATTATTTAGTACTTGGATGCTTTATCTTATTTATCTACAAATGCCCTATGTTCTGATCGCTATATGAATTGTCTTGTCCATGCAACACCCGTCCATCCATACCTATGCCTACCGCGCTTTAATCCTACTGTTTACTGGAATTGTTACTACTGTCTTTACTTTACTACTAATGTTACTTTACTATTGCTACTACAAAACTCTTGCTACTGATAAACTGTTGTGAGCAAGATTGTTAACAGGTGCAGCTGAATTGACAACTCAGTTGTTAAGGCTTATAAATATTCTTTGGCTCCCCTTGTGTCGAATCAATAAATTCGGTTTCACTTCCCTCAAAAATACTGCGATACACCCCCTATACTTGTGGGTCATCAAGACTATTTTCTGGCGCCGTTGTCGGGGAGCATAGCTTTATGTATCAAGTCCACTTGGAATCACTATTGTTCAAGCATAATCATAACCAATCTCTTTACCTTGTTATTTTTGTTTTGCTTAGTTTATTTCTGCCTTGTTTGTTTGTTTCTTTATCAAAAATACAAAAAAAATAGTTCCTACTCCAGTTGTTATTTTCGTTGGTCTGTTATTGTCTTGCTTTATCATGCTTTCTATCAATGGTTGGTTTCTTAGAAACTGAATCTTATTGGCAAGGTGGGTTCACGGAAGAACAAAAATATTATTATAAGGAACACCGCTTGTCACAAAAAGGGAAACACTTATGGGAACAAATTGATAAATTGTATACCATTGCTATAAACGTGTGGTCTACTTATAATGTTACTTATTGCTTTGATAAATCTTGTTGCTATAGGAGGTACAAACACCTCCCTTTTCAATGTGAGTATAATGATGATGTTACCATATCTTCTTATGTTAAAGAAAATTATGACTTTTATGAAGTGGAATGAATTGAAGAATTTATTGCTTGGAAGGGTGCATTTGAACTTGCTAGTTTGCTTGAAAATATTGATGATCACCTTATAAATATGAGGTTTATGATATACTTAAATTTTGCTTTGATAATTACAAGGAAGAAAATGGCTATATTCTTTAATATATTAATAGACGCTTTCCACAAATGGAAGAGACTAATACCTTGCAGGATCTTATGGAAGAAGAAACTGATGAACCTATAAGCTCATTAGATGAAAAAGAGGAGGAGAGTGATGAACAAAAGGAGGAAGAATGGATTAGCTACCCATGCCTACCTTCTAATGAGAGTAACTCTTTATCCCTTACATTATTTGATTGTCCCCCATGCTTACCAAAGGAGGATGAATGTTCACTACACGATGGACCAAGCATGGAGGCAAACAACTGCCGGGAAAAGTTGACTTACAGAGACATTTTAACTGCAGATACAAGTTTGCTACCGAGGTAGAACTAGGGTGGCAGCTCATCTGCCGCTAAAGGAGTTGAATCAATGGAAATTAACTCCCGCCAAGTGGCCATACGAGTAAACTGTCGGAACAGATACACTAGAGGCACCTTGGCTGCCAGTACAGACATTGGCGCGGTGGGCCAAACATTAGCGTGCGGGGTGAGATAATATTGGCGCCGTGAACAAAATTTTGGCGCCTGAAAGATGCCAAGTGGCGCGATGGAGCGAAATCGCTAAGTTAGAAAGCCCAGATCCCTAGATCCCCAAATCCATCCCCACACCCAACCCCAGGTCGCCCCTCGCACACATCGCCGCCCACCACACACCGCCGCCGCCGCACTCCCACCGTCGCCGCCACGCCCACCCCAATCGACGGACTCTGCCGCCGCCCCCACCTGCAGCACATCCCTCCCTGTCCCATCCATCCTCTAGCTGGTCCGCCTCTCCCACCCGCAACACATCCTCCCCGTCCTCTCCTTCTTCCTCCTGGGTTCAACCCTGACAGGTACGTAGCACCGCTTCCTCCTTGTTCCCCTCCTTCATCCATATTCCCCTCCTTTATCCCCGTCCTCTCACAGTCTGGAGTTTTTATTTCGGTTTTTGTGCAAGGTCTCGTCGTTTCCTCCGTTTTCTGATTCAGATCAAGGTCTCGATTCCTCCCTATTTTCCGATTCTGATCAAGGTCTCGATTCCTCCCTAAAAGTAGTTCATCCCTGTTTCCTTTGTTTTCCTTTTTGCTCTGACCTTTTTCTTCTGATTTGGTGCACATTAGGTGTCGATCCGAGGAGAGCAAGCCATAGAGCGTCCCTGGCCATCAGTTGTTGTCCAACCCTCATCCGTGACCATCAGTTGCTGTTCAGCCATCATCCCTGCCTATTAGTTGCCATCAAGCACGACTAACATCTAAAGAAGGTCCTTTCCTTTCCCTTTTGCTAGTCATTCATTGGTGATATTTCATTCCAAGTACTAGGTGGCATGCAAGATTGAACCTATAGTCTGATTAAACGACTTCCTATCTAGACTCCACCTCTTTCATTTATTAAACATAATATCTGGATGTATTACTCCCTCCGTCCAAAGTCCAAAAATAACTGACTTGCATTTGTCTAAATTTGAATATACCTATACACTAAAACATGTCTAGATACATATGAATTTAGAAATATAAGTCACTTATTTTTGGACGGAGGGAGTATCATATTTACAGATATCTGGGTGTATTATTCATAAGATTGAACACATGTAATCTCATAATAGATATGTAGAGACCACATGCCTGCTGCCATCAAGGGATTATCATGTTTATTTTAATTTTAAGATGTGCAAATAGGCTAGCATACTACGCATGTATGTAAGTGCGAGCATGTGCTTCGAAGAACCGAAGACCTATTGTTGATCAGGGTCAAATTAAGTGCATGACATGGACATCAGGGTCTCAGCCAATGATTTGCTTATGTAAATTCCAGTCATCTGCTTGCTACCAATTGCCAAGGCAGCAAGGCTGTAGTGTGGCTATCTGAATTCTAGTTAGCATTGTTTATGAGCCTCCAATTTTTTGTCTGAAACATTGTAAGTCTGTTTGGGATCCTCCTATTTTCGTGTGAAGCACTTTAACTCTCGTGTACAGAACTGCTAGATTAGACGAAATAGTAGAATCTTTCACATCCCACTCGGATGAGAAGCATGCTGATAGAACACTGGCAAGACAAACCGAGTGTGCAGGCCGAACCAAAAGCAGGCTTCACTTTAGTAAGGACCTTAGTAAGGACCTGGGATAGCATCCGTGTTTTGAAAAATATTATTTACACCAGATATATGGTTCTAAAATGGATCCATATTGTTGTAATAAAAATTATTTTTATTATATGCATAATTTTACTTCAGTGGCACAACTATTACTGTCTTTATTTTTTTCTACGTGTGCAATCTCAACGTTGGATATCTTTCAAGTATTTATTTATGTTGGAAGAGGTATTAGGTTGTACCTCGATATGAAGATGGCTTTAAAGTAACTTTAAGTTTTCCTATTCAGTCAACAATATATGGTATTCAAAGTTCTGAAAGTCTAGCCCATGCAATTGCAGTTTTCATGTACTTTTGAGACCAGGATATTGATCTATGTTTGTTGTTTGGATTTGAAATTTTTTGGTCTGCCAAACATTTATATTCAACTTTTCTAGGGAGTAAAACTGAATGAGAACCAATACAATGCTCAGCCTTAGTTCATATTTTGTGATAATTTTGCTTATGTTCCATTTACGTTGCACTTGTTTTGTGAATACTATGATGAGTAGCGATATTTCTGCTTATGTTCCATTTGCGTTCCATCAACTGACCGAAAGAAGATGGTAGGGGGCAGGGAACTAAGTGTTGAATGTTGTGAGGTTGTCATCAACTACATAATTAAAAGGGATGCTCTACTACCTCGTCCTATTGGCAATGTCACTACCATGGGACAAGCTCAAGGGCGATATATTGTCTGGCTCTATAAACATGAAGGCTTATGTCTCTGAAAGAAGTTTAATCTCGTCATCTTCATATAGCACTAAATTTGCATATGGAGATTAAACTTTGTGTATTACTTCTTGATTTTGTATATGCAGACGGATGAACAGAGGAAGTCTGCGGATAAGACTACCGCGGCTCCAAATGAAGGCTGATGCACCTTCGTGGCAGCCGAGTAGGTACACCTGCTAGAATTAGATCATGCTAGAATTAGATCTTGTAAATAAATGCCGAAGATGGAACATAACACCTGTAAACAAATGCACTTTGAAATGCTTGAATTAGATCCTGCTAGAATTAGTTATTCATGGCCATAATCATTCGTTTGTCACATTCGAATACTTGGGCGCAACTGTTGAGCATATGTTATCTGAATCCATGCTATCTTCGAAATGCGATGATGTTGTTACTTATGGTAGGACTGTAGGAAGTATCTACAGGTAGTATACGTTACTTGGCTGACTATCTATGTTCAGTATCTTGCCTTTTTAGATATGATAATGATTTGTTGCAGCAATTTTAAACACTGACTGTGAAATAAATGCTCAAGTGCTTCTATACAAAAAAGGCTGTCATATAAACAGGCTATGAAATAACATGATAGAAACAATAGGAAAGTCGTTTGCTTGTTCAAACTATGGTTGCTTGTTTAAACTATGCTTGCTTGAGTGTTTTCAAACTGTGAAATAACTCTGTTCTATCATATCAGACAACAATCATGCATTCAAATTGTGCTTGTGTTCTCCTTTGTATTTCATTCTGACTTGTATCCTATATACCATTACAGACTTGTCACTTTTCATCCATCTTCTCCCTTTTCATTTATTTGAGGTCAATAGGAATGCAGACTAGCTAGTTCATACGATGCAAGGCTGTGATGACACTGGTGGTTGGATTAGAGATCTAGTTTTTGTTTTCTAGCTTGAGTGTCTTAAAATATTTATGAATGTTGCACTTCTGGTTGGCTGATGTATTAGTCAGTAGCTATATAACTGGCAATTGGATCAACTAGACATATGTATGCGCTTGACCTGTGTTGCACTTATGTGAATCTTGTTGAATGGATTTTGAAAATATGATAACTAATCTTTATATGTGACCAGACTATTCTGAATGCCCCGATCTTCTTTTTGAATTGATCTATCTATGCAACATGTATTAACTGAAATCTATCTATGAAGTTTGGTTTATACTGTGAATTGATTTTGGCAGTGGGCTTAGCCAACCACCACGCATGCGAATTGATTTTGGTAGTGGGCCTAGAAAGGTGTGCATGCTGGTGGGTTATTTTGGCCAGCGGGTAGAAATTGTGGCGATCTGCCTGCCGGTAGAGAAATACTGGCAACCCAACTGCCGGTGAAAAATTTGACGGTACGGAAACTGTCGATAGGATATTTTTGGCAATCTAACTGCCGGTACAAAAATTTGTGGCCAACAAACTGCTGGTAGAGCCGGTGTAAGGTATGTGCCGGCAATGAATTATCCCAGGGCAGCAGATCTGTCGCTAAAGAATTATCTTCCGGCAAATATCTTTGCCGTCAAGTTTATAGAGGGCAGTTATATCTGCCGGCAAAAAACCTTTGCCGGCAGACTGGTTGCCTCCATAAGCAGATTATGCTGGCAGTTTAAGTGCCTCCATGCTTGGTCCATCGTTTAGTGGTTATGCTCATGTTATCTGTGATAATCCTTTATTTGTGCCTAACTTCGAGATGCATGGTACTAAAGAGTTTTGCTTAGAAATTGTTTATGATAAATCTCTACACGATGGTCCTATATTGAATGATCAGTCATCTTGTTATAGAATTGTTAAAATTGGATTTTAAGGTTTTGATCCCACTATTTTTGAGCTTGATAAAAATTATCTTTTTGTAGAACATAAAAAGCATGCTTTATGTGATAGTTATATTGTTGAGATTATTCATGAGGCTACTGAAAATTATTATGAGAGAGGAAAATATGGTTGTAGAAGTTCGCATGGTATTGAAACACCTCTCTTTGTGCTGAAATTTTTGAAGGTACTCTTGTTTTATCTTCCTATGCCTGTCACTATGTTCTTTGTGAATTTATTTGCATACAAGATTCCTATGCATAGGAAGTGGGTTAGACTTAAATGTGTTTTGAATTTGCATCTTGATGCTCTCTTTTACTTCAATTCATATTTCTTATGTGAGTATCCCCTCAAACTATCATGTCTAACTTAAAGGCGTTAAAAAAGTACTTATTACGAGATAACCCAAAAGTTTTAGATGAGTCTTGGTGACACTAGTGGTGGTTCATGAGAAGAACACACATGCAATGACTCTAGTGGTGGTTCATGAGAAGAATACACATGAAAATGACATTGGTGGATCCATGTGGTTTATGAAAAGAACACACATCCAATGACTCTAGTGGTGGTTTATGAAAAGAACACACATGCAATGACACTGGTGGATCCATGTGGTTTATGAAAAGAACACACATGAAATGACACTAGTGGTGGTTTATGAAAAGAACACACGTACAATGACACTAATGGATCCATGTGATTTATGAAAAGAACACACATCCAATGACACTGGTGGATCCATGTGGTTTATTAAAAGAACACACATGTAATGAACTCTAGTGGTGGTTTATGAAAAGAACACACATCCAATGACTCTAGTTGTTGTTTATGAAAAGAACACACATCCAATGACTCTAGTGGTGGTTTATGAAAAGAACACACATCTAATGACACTAGTGGATCCAAGTGGTTTATGAAAAGAACACACATTCAATGAACTTTAGTGGTGTTTTAGGAGAAGAACACACATACAATGACTCTAGTGGTGGTTTGTGAAAAGAACACACATCCAATGACACTGGTGGATCCATGTGGTTTATGAAAAGAACACACATGCAATGAACTCTAGTGCTGGTTTAGGAGAATAACACACATGCAATGAAACTGGTGGATCCATGTGGTTTATGAAAAGAACACACACCCAATTACACTAGTGGTGGTTTATGAGAAGACCACACATGCAATGACTCTAGTGGATACATGTGGTATATGAAAAGAACACACATGCAATGACTAGTGGATCCATGTGGTTTATGAAAAGAACACACATCCAATGACACTGGTGGATCCATGTGGTTTATAAAAAGAATACACATGCAATGAACTCTAGTGGTGGTTTAGGACAAGAACACACATGCAATGAACTCTAGTGGTGGTTTAGGAGAACAACACACATGCAATGACACTAGTGGTGGTCTATGAAAAGAACACTCATGCAATGACACTCGTGGATCCATATGGTTTATGAAAAGAACACACATCCAACGACACTGGCGGATCCATGTGGTTTATGAAAAGAACACACATGCAATGACACTTGTGGATCCATGTGGTTTATGAAAAGTACACACATGAAATGAACTCTAGTGGTAGTTTAGGAGCAGAACACACATGCAATGACTCTAGATGTGGTTTATGAAAAGAACACACATGCAATGACACTGGTGGATCCATGTGGTTTATGAAAAGAATAAACATGCAATGAACTGTAGTGGTGGTTTAGGAGAAGAACACACATGAAATGTGTCATATCCCAAGATTTCAAAAATTGGGACTAGAAAAAATTTACATTTGCATGCCATTCATAAGCATTGCATTTACATCCATGCAAATTTTCACAAGAATTGAATTTGAAAATCCTAACCAATCGGTTTTGCAATTAATCCTATGAGGATTAAATAAGGATTTTTTAAATCCGATATTTTTGAACTAAACCAAAAGATACAACAATCATCCTAAAATGATCTACAAGATTTTAGAAACAAATTTGAAGTCTTTTGGACTTCGTATGAAAAAGAAATGGAGGAAAGAAGAAAATAGAAAAGGAGAAAGAAAAGAAAAAAACCTAACTACCCTAGCTAACAGACCGACCCAGCCGAGCCGGCCAGCCCACCCACCTACCCCTCCCTAGCTACAACCCACTTCTCTACCTCGCGCTTGTGTGTCGCGCAGTAGCTGCAAAGACCCATGGCGAGCCCAGCAACCAGCCCAGCCTACTACCCCGTCCTCCTCTCACTGGCAGGTGGGGCCTGGTCGTCATCCCCTAAATCAAGTCGTGCCTGATGGGGAGAAGAACTGGCGCGAGAAGAATCTCTGGATTTGCTCGTTTTTCTCTGACCCCTCCTTCGGAAGCTCCGCAGATTTAACCCCCACCTTCTCCTCTTCCAAAATCCCCTTGAAACCTTAGATTCTTGTGCCGCCAGGCTGACATAAATTTCTCGTTGAAGTCTCTGCACCACTGCAGGCATTGAAGCTTGGGTGGAGGTCCAATCTATCCAACCCATCGCCCCGAGCCCTATTATCCTTGCAAAGATATTCTCTGCATCGCATCGCCCCGCTCTGACCCTTTCCCTTTGCCTGAAGTGCATCAGAGCCTCCGGGAAGAACCGACGGAGCTCGACCGGAGGTCGAGAAGACCAGCCGGCCCTTGCCGTCGCCTGGGAAGCGCCACGCCACTCCGTGACCACCCCCTGACCGCCGCAGCCCACCACATCGAGTGGACTACCTCTCCATCTGTGGAGACCACCGGGACGCCGCCAACTACATCGCCTGAGCTATACCGCCGCCATCCCCGTCTGTCGCAAGTGAGCACCCTGCCTGACTGACGACAACCGTATGATCCAGAACCAAGGGCATGGATCATGCATCGACCACTGCAGAGGACCACTAACCACTCAAAGTCCCAGTCAGCGCCATGTCACCCCTGACCCCAGTCAGCGGGAATATTCTTAGGGAATATTCCCTTATATTTGAAATTGAATAAAATTTGTAGAATGTGTATTAAATTCAAAAAATCATAAAAAATAAATAAGAGTCCAAAAATTATAACTAATATACCAATGGATTCAGAAAAATACAAAGAATAATAATATGCTCTTAGATCCAATCTTTAGAGTATATTTTTACTGTACTAATTTAAATAGTTTAATGGCTTTTTTGGAGTAAATAAATCACAAAAAATTATTTACATATCAGAAAAATACAAATAAGATGTCTACCGATTCCTTGTGTCATGTATGACATTAATATGGCATTAGATATAATTATTGGCATGGAACATACTTTACATGATTTAAATCCTTCTAATTAGTATTTAAATCATAGTATTTTACCCAGAACCCCCAAATTAGTGAAACCAATTGCCACTGTTTTGTGTTGGCAATATATATCTAGATAAATTGTTTTCAAAATTATTTGGTATTGTTAAAACAGAAATGTTTACAGAAAGCTATAAACCTAATTGCTATAGTAATTAAATCATAGAAAAAGATCTGTAAATGCCTTTTAGGTGATTCCAATTGGTATTGTCTCGAAATTGCAGTACCTATTCATTAGTATTTAGTTCACAATTTAATACCACAGATACATCAACCTAAATTAAAGTGAGTTAAACCATATTAAATTAATATAGCTCTAACAATAAATTGATTTATTGCATTCGATGGTTTTACACATGCAACATCTGATATAATATTGTTCAGAGAACTAAAGACAATCATTATGACATATTAAATCATCATGCATGCATTTGTTTCATCATTGTTTTATTGTATTGTTGCATAGTTCCTTGTTTGTAATGTTTTGAATGGTGTATTTGTTGTGCATTGTTCGAAGCGATAGATTGGGAGGAGTGTGACTATTGAGATTGTGACGAGTGAAACGATTGCAATTGTGAGGATTGTTTGAATGAATACATCAACTAAAGGCAAGTGGCACTATCATAAATTTTCTACTTATTTTACTATGCATTGTAGTTGCTTTTACTAGAAGTGCATGTGTAGACATATTTTTACTATATGCTATGCTGTGTCTTATTTAGGAGATCCTTTTGTATCTTTCCTAGTGGAGAAATCATATAATAAAACAAGTACTTAATGAATCATCTGGGTGGAATGTGGATACTCAGATGTGAATAAAGTGACAACGAAGGGGACCGTATCTTTGGCTACCTAGGATCATAGAGATTTGACATGTTTCTCGTACATTGGCTTCCTTGTACAGCCACATGTTAACATGGGCTCTAGCTAGTTAATTACATAGCGGAAGACCCTTTGCATTGGTACTTCTTCAGGTTAACTAGAATTGTGTATTGGAGGTTATATCCTTGCATTGGTGCCTGTTAGACGTGCTAGCATTGTTTATTGGGAGGACTTTTATGGAAAGATTTCGTCACATTCTCGAATCTGTCGGTATACCAATTGGTGTGTACTAAACCAGTTGCCACTGGTGGCGTCAAGACGAGAGTGTGTCATGTGGGTAAAGTGTACAACTTCTGCAGAAGATATTAATCTATGTACTTAGCCGTGTCCCCGGTTATTGACAATATTGAGCAACTAAGGCCTGAAGCTTATGGATGATCTCGACATTCCAATGTCATAATAAAATTTGATGGTTTGAACAAGGGAATATGAGCACTTAGTGTTGTCCAATGTGTTTAGACAATTTTCAGAAATGATTAAAACTATTTGCAAATGTTAGGATAAAACTACTGCTTTATGCAAATCAGCCTGAACTCCACTTAGCCAAATATGCATGTACTTGATAGGCTCCATTTTATATCCACATACTAGTGACACTTGCCAATACATTCAAAGTATTAACCATTCGTGGCTGGAACCTTTCATGTTGCAGGTTATATCGTTTCTTAGTGATCGTTATAGGTTGCGAGACTCCACTCAACAATTGTTCGCCTGTGGCACATTTGAAGGATGGAGGTCTACCTTGTATTTGTTTCCGCTGTGTACTTGAATAATGTAATGTAAATTCTGGATCATATTCGTTGTATTTATGATGCACAGTTATATTTGATATCATATTGTACTGTGTGTGCTAGTGAACTGATCGAGGGATTAACACTATACACAGGAACTCATCCTTATCAGGAGAGGGTGTTACTAGATGGTATCAGAGCTGTGTGTTGACTGTAGGATCGTGACCTAGGATTGTAATAGCAAACCCATATAAATTATAAGGACTATTTCATTCTATCTATTCTCATTTACAATTCTTTCTTGTATCTTCTTGTCAATTCATTTCCCATACTCTTCTGTTTTAAAACATAGAAGAAAGACCCTTGCTATGGATAAACTCATAATTTTATACTTATTAGATTCTTGTAATCCTTGATATTTCTTTTCTAATCTCATCTTGTTCAAAACTTGTAGATGAACACTCATGCAGTGAAGCGCGAGATTAAAGAATAGTTAGATGATGTCCATCATATAGTTTTGATAGGATTTTGTTTAGATCTAGTAATCGATCGATACAAGAACTTGTGTGATAGTTAGTTTATTGTGTTTAGGTTGTGTTATTTGATACCCCAAAGTTTCAGAATATTTTTAAGAGTTTTTATAATATGTTAATGAAGGTTTTGATTAAAAATTTGTGATAATTTCACTGCAGTTTTCTGCCTGACCTGTTGTACCGCGTGATTTTTATTTTCTTACATGTAACTCGGATTGAGCTGATATTTTAGGATCTGGTTCATAATTTGTTGTAGTATAAGCAAAAAAAATCAAAAAAAAATTCTGATGAGTTTAAGGTGTCCAGAAAAATTCGTGAATACTGCTATAGTTTCTGAACAGATTCTGTCCATTGCCTTGGAGATTGTAGGTTCACGCCCAGACGAATTTTAATCAAATGAAAAATGTTTTGTGGATGGTATGCCACTAAAACAAAACTTCTACAACATAAACAAAACTATTTTGGCTTGAGTGTTGTTTGTAATGATTGTTTGCTTGTGTGTCAATTGACTATTTTATATAGTTATGGGTAGGATTACTTCTCTTAATCCTTTTCTATCTATAACTCATCTATGTTATCCAAACAGATGCCTCCCCCTCGCCAACCTGATGATATTGCTCAGCTAGTGGAAGCCCAGACTCAACTAGCACAGGTGATGACCCAGTTCATGGCCGCCTAGAACAACAACAACCCATCCCAAGTGGATGCACTCACTAGGTTCCTAAAACTGAGACCGGAAAAATTCTCATGCGCACATGAGCCTATGATAGCACTTGATTAGCTGCGCTCGGTAAATAATGACTTGGTAACAGTTGGATGCATAGAAGAAGAGAAAGTGATATTTGCTGCTCACTTGCTTGAAGGACAAGCTACCACATGGTGGGATACTTTTCAGATCACCCACCCTATTTATACAGTCACTTGGGATATGTTTGAGGAAGGATTCAAGATGAACCATGTGTCATCTGGAGTTATGAGCCTGAAGAGAAGGGAATTCGGTGACCTGCCACAGAACAATCATACAGTGTCGGAGTATATAGAAGAATTCACCAATTTGTCTCGCTATGCCCCGCAGGATGTTGACACTAATGATAAAAGGAAGGAGATATTTCTGGATGGACTGAGTGATGAGCTCTCTGTTCAGCTATCAGTAGTCTACGCTCCCACTTTCCAAGATCTGATGGACAAAGCCAAAATTCTTGAAGAAAAGTAGAGTCAAGTTGAGAAACACAAGAGGAAGCACAACAACTACTACAACGCAGGATCATGACAGAGGATATGTACTTTCCGTGATGGAAATAGGAACTCTAAACATGACACGCAAGAAGGCAACAAACACAATCACTATGGAGGCTATGAGAACAATCATTATGGAGGAAATGAACATGACCACTATGGGCATAAGGATCACATCAACCACAATGGAGTTACCAATAGTAATGGGGATAATCAAGACAGTTATGAAAATAATGGCCATAACCATCACAAATCCAAAAGGAGGGATATAAGCCAGCTACAATGTTACAATTGCAAGGAACTGGGGCACTATGCATCGGACTGTCCTAAGAAGAAAAAGAAGAAGGCTGAGAAGAAGAGGAAGGAAGCGGAGAAGAATAAGAATGCTGGAGATCCTAATCTAGACAAGCCCAATCCAGTTCAGAAAGGGAATGTTCACCGCCTGCACATTGACCAACTCTTCGAAGGAGGAATTGTTGAAGAGCTGGATGATGAAGATAATAAGCTTTATTCATCCCCACTCCAACATTCTTGCCCTTCGATACAATGCATCTCAGCCAAATCAAACAAAATTTCCAAGATGATGATTTAGTAGCAACTCTGATGTGCCAAGCAGCTTCTTGATTGCAAGTAAACACTAGAGAAGCAACATAGACAGTTTTCCTTTAAGGGTGGTAGTACCTTGTGTATCCTGAACCTATTCTTTTCTAGCCTTTCCGAATCTCAGGACGAGATTCCTTTTAAGGGTGGTAGTCTATCATATCCCAAGATTTCAAAAATTGGGACTAGAAAAAAATTTACATTTGCATGCCATTCATAAGCATTGCATTTACATCCATGCAAATTTTCGCAAGAATTGAATTTGAAAACCCTAACCAATCAGTTTGCAATTAATCCTATGAGGATTAGATAAGGATTTTATAAATCCGATATTTTCGAACTAAACCAAAAGACACATCAATAATCCTAAAATGATCTACAGGATTTTAGAAAACTTTAGAAACAAATTTCAAATCTTTTGGACTTGGTATGAAAAAGAAATGGAGGAAAGAAGGAAATATAAAAGGAGAAACAAAATAAAAAAAACCTAACTACCCTAGCTAACAGACCGACCCAGCCGAGCCGGCTAGCCCACCCACCTACCCCTCGGTAGCTATAGCCCACTTCTCTTCCTCGCGCTTGCGCGTTGCGCAATAGCTGCAAAAACCCATGGCGAGCACAGCAACCAGCCCAGCCTACCACCCCATCCTCCTCTCACTGGAAGGTGGGGCCTGGTCGTCATCCCCTTCATCAAGCCATGCCAGATGCGGAGAAGAACTACCACCGGAAGAATCTCTGGATTCACTCGTTTTTCTCTGACCCCTCCTTCGGAAGCTCCGCAGATTTAATCCCCACCTCCTCCTCTTCGAAATCCCCTTGAAACCCCAGATTCTTGTGCCGCTAGGCTGACAAAAATTTCTCGCCGAAGTCTCTGCACCACCACAGCCATTGAAGCTCGGGTGGAGGTCCAATCCATCGATCTCGTCGCCCCGAGCCCTATTATCCTTGCAAAGATCTTCTCTGCATCACACTGCCTCGCTCTGACCCTTTCCCTTTGCCTGTAGTGCATCAGAGCCTCCGGGAAGAACCGCCGGAGCTCGACTGGAGGCCTAGAAGACCAGCCGACCCTTGCCGTCACCTGGGGAAGCGTCGCGCCGCTCCGTGACCACCCCCTGACCGCCGCACCCCACCACATCGCATGGACTACCTCTCCATCGCCGAAGAGCACCGGGGCTCCACCAACTTGATCGCCTGAGTTGTACCGCCGCCATCCCCGTCCATCGCCGGTGAGCACCCTGCCCGACTCACGGCAGCCGTCCAATCTGGAACCAACGGCCTGGATCATGCATCGGCCGCCACAGGGGACAGCTGACCAGTCAAAGTCCCTATCAGCACCACACCCCTGTCCCCAGTCAGCGGGAATCTTCTCGGGGAATATTCCCTTATATTTGAAATTGAATAAAATTTGTAGAATGTGTATTAAATTCAAAAATTCATAGAAAAATAAATATGAGTCCAAAAATTATAACTAATATACCGATGGATTAGGAAAAATACAAAGAATAATAATATGCTCTTAGATTCAACATTTAGAGTATATTTTTACTGTACTAATTTAAATAGTTTAATGGCCTTTTTGGAGTAAATAAATCACGGAAAATTATTTATATATCAGAAAAATACAAATAAGATGTCTATGGATTCCTTGTGTCATGCATGGCATTAGATATAATATTGGCATGGAAAATACTTTACATGATTTAAATCCTTCTAATTAGTATTAAAATCATAGTAATTTACTCAGAACTCCAAAATTAGTGAAACCAATTGCCACTGTTTTGTGTTGACAATATATATCCAGATAACTTGTTTTCAAAATTATTTGGTATTGTTAAAATATAAATGTTTACAGAAAGCTATAAACCTAATTGCAATAGTAATTAAATCATAGAAAAAGATCTGTAAATGCATTTTAGGTGATTCTAATTGGTATTGTCTCGAAATTGCAGTACCTATTCAGTAGTATTTAGTTCACAAATTTAATACCACAGATACATCAGTACTTAAATTAAAGTGAGTTAAACCATATTAAATTAATATAGCTTTAATAATAAATTGATTTATTGCATTAAATGGTTTTACACATGCATCATATAATATTGTTCAGAGAACTAAATACAATCATTATGGCATATTAAATCATCATGCATATATTTGTTTCATCATTGTTTTATTTTATTGTTGCATAGTTACTTGTTTGCAATGTTTTGAAGGGTGTATTCGTTGTGCATTGTTCGAAGCGATAGATTGGGAGGAGTGTGACTATTGTGATTGTGACGAGTGCAACGATTGCAATTGTGAGGATTGTTTGAACGACTACATCAACTAAAGGCAAGTGGCACTATCATAAATGCCCTACTTATTTTCCTATGCATTGTAGTTGCTTTTAATAGAAGTGCATGTGTAGAAATATTTTTACTATATGCTATGCTATGTCCTATTTAGGAGATCCTTTTGTATCTTGCCTAGTGGAGACATCGTAGTTGTAGTATGCTTAGCCCTGCTATAGATTCATGGTGGAATATCATGCTATGAGTATTGTGAGGTATTGGAAAAAGGATATATTTTTATATAATAAAAAAAGTACTTAATGAATCACCTGGGTGGAATGTGGATACTCAGTTGTGAATAAAGTGCCAATGAAGGGGACTGTATCTTTGGCTACCTCTCTCATGTGTGCAATAGAAGAAGACCACCTAGGATGATAGAGATTTGACATGTTTCTCGTATAGGGGCTTCCTTGTCCAGCCACATACTAACATGGGCTCTGGTTTAGTTAATTACATAGCGGAAGACCCTTTGCATTGGTACCTCTTAAGGTTAACTAGAATCGTGTATTGAAGGTTAAATCCTTCCATTGGTGCCTATTAGACGTGCTAGCATTGTGTATTGGGAGCACTTCTATGGAAAGACTTCGTCACATTATCGAATGTGCCGGTATACCAATTGGTGTGTACTAAACCAGCGACCACTGGTGGCGTCAAGACGAGAGTGCATCATGTGGTAAAGTGTACAACTTCTACAGAAGATATTAATCTAAGTACTTAGCCGTGTTGCCGGTTATGGACAATATTGAGCAACTAAGGCCTGAACTCCACTTAGCCAAATATGCATGTATTAGCCAAATATGCATGTACTTGATAGGCTCCATTTTATACATACTAGTGACACTTGCAAATACATTCAAATTATTAACCATTTGTGGCTGCAACCTTTCATGTTGCAGGTTATCTCATTTCTAAGTGATCGTTATAGGTCGCGAGACTCCACTCAATAATTGTTTGCTTGTGGCAGATTTGAAGGATGGAGATCTACCTTGTATTTGTTTCTGCTGTGTGCTTGAATAATGTAATGTAAATTCTGGATCATATTCGTTGTATTTATGATGCACAGTTATGTTTGATATCATATTGTACTGTGTATGCTAGTGAACCGATCCAGGGATTAGCACTATACACAGGAACTCATCCTTATCAGGAGAGGGTGTTACACAATGACTATAGATGTGGTTTATGAAACGAACACACATGCAATGACATTGGTGGATCCATGTGGTTTATGAAAAGAACACACATGCAATGACACTAGTGGTGGTTTATGAAAAGAACACACATCCAATGACACTAGTGGATCCATGTGGTTTATGCAAAGAACACACATGCAATGAACACTAGTGGCGGTTTAGGAGAAGAACACACATGGAATGACACTAGTGGTGGTTTATCAAAAGAACACACATGCAATGACACTGGTTGATCCATGTGGTTTATGAAAAAACACACAAGCAATTAACTCTAGTGGTGGTTTAGGAGAAGAACACACATGTAATGACTCTAGATGTGGTTTATGAAAAGAACACACATGCAATGACACTGGTGGATCCATGTGGTTTATGAAAACAACACACATGCAATGAACTCTAGTGGTGGTTTAGGAGAAGAACACACATGCAATGATGCGATATGTGGTTTACGACACGAACCACATGCAATGACACTTGTGGATCCATGTGTTGGGGATATACTTTCCGGGTATCCTCACTGACCAGGGTGGCCCCCTTCGGGTTAGAGCATTGCTTCACGGGCGGCCCAGTCAGGGACAAAAGACGGAGTCCAGTACGGTTACGGGAAGGCCCAGAAGACTTACCGACATAGGCCCATAGTGTTCCTTGTAGTTCAAGATGTACTTTGTGACTGACTCTTAGACGTAGCCGGACAGATCTCTCCTATAAACCCTAGGCCGGACATCTATATAAGCCGTCCTAGGGAGAGCCTTTAGGGCACCCCTTACAATCACAATCTCAACTTGCACAGGCGAACCCTTGTAACCCATATTCCGGCTCTGCCGTATTACTGGATTGCTAGCAGGAGTAGGATCCGTCCAAAGCCGGCGGATTGGAACCTGGGTAAACTTGTGTGCTCACCGTCCCGGAACACCGTACGTCTCACACCCTCTCTTCCGCACGCCTCGAGGACCCCCTCATGGCGTACTTGTCATCAATCCAACGATAGTTGGCGCCCACCGTGGGGCAAGTGAGCGTCGGATCTGCGTTCCGAGTGGAATCTGCAAGAATCAGAATCGGCGAAACCATTGCCGTCGGTCGCATCCTCTACACCAGCGATGTCCCTCTCATCGTTCTTGACAAGACCTGGATTCCGGCTAGGGAGGCCGTGACCACCTACACTATCATGTCTTCGGCGAGATCGATGTTTACATCGGTTTCGCTGAACCTGTCCCACCCACCCCAGCAGTGATGATAGAGGCAGAGGAACATTCTGGGTCGCCTTTGTCCGCGGAGGCGGCAGAGTTCCGGATCTCAGAAAAACCTAATCGCACCCAGCCCGCACCAGTTGTGGAGATAGTGGAGAAAGACGAGCCTGAAGCAGACCTTGCGGTCCAACTCGAATTTGGAGTGGATCTCCTAGAAGAGACTGAATCCCAGATCAACCCACCTGCTGAGGTCGAAAACCAGGAGGAGCACAACAACAACGACGGTTCCAGCTCTGACGATGCCGGGACAGACATGCCTTTCCTGAGGTACATGCTACGATGTTTGGTGATGCAGAATTCAGGCATAGATGAAATCCTCGAAACCATCGAACGTTTCGACGAAGCCTACTATGTAGACCGCAGTTATCTCAGGAGGGGCGCATCACACTTCATCGAGTATGTTGGATCTGGATCCGGCTCTGCCGATGCTGGAGACAACACCGACTCCGTGCTGGAAGCAATCAGAACAAACATCGACGTACCCGCATCCTTGGATGAGTCGATGACGTCGGCAGATTTCCAGAAGTTCTCGGCGGAATATGACGAGGAGCTTCACTCCACAGCTGCGGCAGAAGGATAAGACATGGACGAAGGATCCGGAGAAAACTCTCCCAAAGCGCAGGACAACATGGATCTCGGAGATGATCCGGAGAACCAAGTGGCCAAAAGTACCGATCAGAGCTTGACTCTGGGAAACGGGCCCAAAGCCGTCTTTGCTACCGGTGCTGCAAGAAGGCAAAGAAGAAGAACAAGAAGAACAAGACCCTGGCAAAAGTTCCTCCAGCAGAGGAGGTGATTGCCGAGGAATATGAGGAAGACTTGGATGGAGCACTTATCCCAGACGAGCCCAAAAAAGAAGAACCGGTGGATGGACACGTGATCACTGAAGGTGCACGTAAATTCATCGATGCTGCATTAACCACACTTATTCCTATAGCTGCAGAACTTACTGCTGAAGAGCTGGACAAAAGGGCCCAGGCCCTAGAAGCACGTCGACAACAACTCCTGGATGAAGCCAAAAACATCGAGGAAAAGAAGAAACGCATGGCATCTGCGGAAAAATACAACTCCAGGAAACATCAGAAGACCAAGAAAGATCATACTAATGACAACCAATTCCCGCAGATCCATAAAGTCCTCTTTGGAGGAGAAATGGGGATGCCTCGGAAAGACAGCAAAGGGGATTGGGTGTATCCAACACCAGTACAGAACACCGTTATGGCCCGAGAAATCCTATCGGCTAATCCAGGCCCGGAGCATATCCGGTTGGGCATCAAATTACTCAACAAGGAACTGGACCAGCAAAAGATCGCCATGTCCGGAAGTCAAAAGCTGGTCTCCGATTCCGACCAATGTCGCACAGATCCGGCATGGGCTGACGTAAGACCCCAACGCGTTCCGGAGCACCTCCACCATTCCGGCCATTGGGAAGACAATTACTCAAGAACCTGATCTTCCTGACAACACCACAAAACTGCCCGCGACTGGCATAACGTTAACCCAGTTGCGGAGCAAGAGGCAATTGCTACACTGAATCCGAGGAACCCACCCCGACGAGAGTCGAAAGACTACAGGGACGATGATAAGGAGAAACATCGGGAGGAGGACCGACAAAGAATGCCACCTCCTAGACACAAAAGCCGTCCGGATAACGGGCGAAGGAACGGCGGACACCGGATAATAGGCGAAGGAACGACGGACAAGCCGGGAGGGTGCTCTTCATAATGAAGATCCTTCCCGGAACCGAAATAATGACGCTCCGGATGGAGACCGACGATCAGCCGGTAATAACCCAGCTGCTCCACCCTCTCCACCAAGTAGCCATCACAACGGCTCCCAAGGAGGCCAAGGAGGGCGTCGTGGTGGAGGAGGTGCTGGTAGAAGGCGAAGTCCGGCCCCAAGGCACCACAGCCAAAGCCGACACTCGGGACGATCTTTATCCCCGAACGACACAAGACATAGGATCAACTCCAATATAGAGGAGCGGCGCTACGAAAATGATGATATATACATGGGACCGAAGTGCTTCGGACCATGCATAAGAGCTACAAGATTCCCTGAAGGATTTGCTATCTCACGGCATATCCAAGCCTACGACGGCATTGCTCAGCCAGATACTTGGCTACAGGATTTCTTCCAAGCTGGCTGCATCGCTAAGGACGGAAACAGCCTGGTCGCAACCCGATATCTCCCACTCATGTTGCGGAAGATGGCACGATCATGGCTCAATGAACTTCCGGAGAACACCATCCACAACTGGTATGACATGCAAAGTGTGTTCTTTCGGAATTTCGAAGGCACATACCGAAGGCCCTATACGGTCGAAAACCTACAGCGCTGCACCCAGAAAGCCGGAGAAACTTGCTGGGATTACCTCGGATGATGGATCGACACCAAGAACTCCTGTGAAGGAGTAAATGACCAAACTACGATTGAAGCCTTCATTGCAGGTCTCCCAATTGGTTTACTGCGTCATCGCTTGAAGTGTGACAAAGTCACTAATTTGGGAGAGATGATAGAAACAGCGAGCAAGTATGCAGATGCGGACGATGACGCAGAGGGATTACTCAACGCCCTGGTTGTGCCACAGTCGGCAAAACAACCAAAGCAACAAGCTCAGAAGTGCAAGAATACCTCGGAGGAAAAACCCGACGCGGAAACGGCAGTAGTTACTGCTACTTTCGGGTCTGGAGGGCCAGGAGGATGTGGCGGAGGCCGCGTACGCGGTCGTGGGACTTCAAGTGTTCAAGGTAGAGGAGACTAGCAACCAGGAAAAACCTACTCTTGGGCCGACATTGCCAATAACCCATGTGTGCATCACTTAGATGCCAATGGAGGCTCGTCCCACACAAATGCCGAATGTCGTTTCAATGACGACATACAGAGAGATGATACCGCTGGCTACGAAGCTTAGCAGAAGAAGGGAAAGAAGAATCCCAAAAAGGATAAAGAGACCAAGGAAGATTCCGACAAGGAGGAAGCCGATGCTTCAAATCCCAAGCTGGAAAGGAAGAAAAAATTTCCGACCAAGAAAGACACTTACGTCACCTTCCTCATATCTCAACCAGCAAAAGTCAAAAAGGAAGTTCTACATGAGCTCAATGCAACAGTTCCGGCTGTCCCCCAATTCTTGGACTGGTCGGAGGTGGCAATCACATTTGACCATGTTGATCATCCGCCTAAGCTACACAGGCGAGGAAAATACGCCTTAATCGTCCATCCACTTATTGACGGTTATGGTTTCTCCAAGACTCTCATGGACGGTGGCAGCAGTATTAATATTCTGTATGTCGAAACGCTACGCCGGATGAAGATCTCAGAGACCCAGCTAAACCATAGCTATGTGATCTTTCATGGAGTTGTCCCAGGGAAGACAAGCTAATTCCCTAGGAGAAATCACTTTGGATGTTACCTTTGGAACTCCAAAGAACTATCGGACGGAGGCACTTTCCTTTGAAGTGGTCCCGTTCAAGAGCGCGTACCAGGCTATATTCGGACGTCCGGCTTACAGGGCTTTTATGGCTCGTCCGTGTTACATTTACAATATGATGAAAATTCTAGGTTCTAGCGACGTGATCACCATCAGGGGAGACCCGAAGAAAGAGCGAGAGTGCAAGGATGGAAATGCCGCCTTTGCTGAAGCCGTGTTGCATGCCCAGGAGTACTAGGAAATCAAGAAGAGCATAGATCCGTCCGAGATGCCTGCAACAAAGAAGGAGGTGACAAAGCCGAATCCGGAGTTCAAGGCATCAGAAGAGACGAAGAAGACGCCATTGAAGGATGATGACCCCTCCAAGGTGACCCAGATAGGCGTAGGCGTAGATAGCACATAGGAAAGCACGCTCGTCAAGTTCTTCAAAGAAAATCAAGATATCTTCGCATGGAAGCCATCTGACCAGACCGGAGTACCTAGGAAACTTTTCGAGCACTCTTTAAATGTAAACGCAAACGCTAAACCCATCAAATAGTCCTTACAACGTGTTGGCAATGAAAAGCATAAGGCAATAGCTAAGGAACTAGCACGACTCGAGTTAGCCGGATTCATAGAAGAGGTCATCCACACTGAGTGGTCGACCAATCTTGTAATGGTCCCTAAAAAGTGAACCACTGATTTAAGGATGTGTGTTGATTATACTGCCTTGAACAAGGCTTGTCCAAAAGATCCATTCGCTCTGCCTAGAATTGATCAAGTTATCGATTCTACGGCAGGCTTGGAACTCCTCTGTTTTCTCGACGCATATTCCGGTTATCACCAAATTCAGATAAAGGAATCTGACAAAGTCAAAACTTCATTCATAACCCCATTCGAAACCTTCTATTTTGTTACGATGCCTTTTGGGCTGAAGAACGCAGGAGCTACGTACCAGCACACAATGCAACGTTGCCTCCACGATCAAATCGGACGCAATGTACACGCATATGTGGATGATATTGCGGTAATGTCCAAAAAGAAGGAAACGCTGATTTCCGACTTGGAGGAAACGTTTGCCAAACTACGAAAATACAACATAATGCTTAATCCGAAGAAGTGTTTCTTTGGAATTCCAGCCAGAAAATTGTTAGGTTTCATTGTGTCTCAAAGAGGCATAGAGGTGAACCGAGACAAAATCAAGGCTATACTCAATATTTCCAGGCCAACCCGCCTGAAGGACATACAGAGACTAACCGGTTGCATCGCTGCAGTCAGTCGGTTTGTAAGCCGGCTTGGTGAAAGAGCCGCACCACTATACAAACTCCTGAAAAAGACCAAAGATTTTTTGTGGACCGACGAAGCTGAAGCTGCATTACAAGACCTGAAGAAAGTACTCTCATTTTCTCCTATCCTCGCTGCACCGGAACCGCAGGAACCGATGCTGCTTTATCTTGCTGCGACCAACAAAGTCATTAGTATCATCATGGTAGCAGAGAGACCGGAGGAAAATCAGGAACACTTGGTGTAGCGTCCGACTTATTTTGTTAGCGAGGTCCTAACAGAATCAAAACAGTGGTATCCGCAGTATCAAAAGCTGGCTTATGGTGTGTTCTTAGCATCTCGTAAGTTATGACATTATTTTCAGGAGCATCCAATTACCGTGGTGAGCACAACTCCCATGAGAATATAATCAACAACAGTGACGCCACAGGACGCGTCGCCAAATGGGGCATAGAGCTCTTAGCTTTCGATATTGAGTACAAACCTCGGACAGCAATCAAATCCCAAATGCTTGCCTACTTTGTTGCTGATTGGACAGAGACGAAGGAGAATATGACCCTCCCTTAGTTAGAACATTGGACCCTATACTTTGATGGGTCTAAGGCTCGCGGGGGCTCACGGGCTGGCGTGGTGCTCAAATCACCCCAAGGAGATAACCTTCTATACGTGTTGCAGATCCACTTCACAGCGACAAATAATATTGCCGAATATGAAGCACTGCTACATGGAATCAGATAGCTAAGGATATCGGCATCCGACGTTTGATGTGTTACGGAGATTCGGATCTTCTTGCTTAGCAAGTGTTAGATATTTGTAATGCAAATAAACACATGGCAGCATATAAAGCTGTCGTGGATGATTTATCGAAATCGTTCGAAGGGTTTGAGGTTCAACACATCCCTCGAGCAGAAAATGAGGAAGCAGATGCCTTATCTCGGATAGGCTCTGCACGGAAAGAGGTTCCGGATGGCGCATTTTTTAGAGCACCTCAAAGTTCCCTCAATAAAGGGAGTGGACGAGGAATATCCGACCAAATCCGACTCACCTTTGATAGTAGTTCTGGCTGTAATTCCTAGCTGGACTCAACCCTACCTCGAGTATTTGGTAGATGGCAAATTACTCGAAGATGAGGTTCTGAGCCGACAGATTGTCTGACGAGCAAAAGCCTATACTATAGTTAGTGGTGAGCTCTATAAGCGGAGTGTATCTAGGGTATTTCAGCGCTGCGTATCTCTGGAAGAAGGAGTGGAAATCCTAAGAGAAATCTACGAAGGCGAGTGTGGTCACCATGTTGTAGCCAAATCTTTAGTGGCAAAAGCTTTTAGGCACGGTTTTCTCTGGCTTATAGCCAAGGCAGATGCCGAACGGTTGGTTAAGACATGCAAGGGCTGCCAAAAATACGCCAAACAAGCTCATGTTCCGACTGATCAATTGCAAACAATACCTATAACATGGCCTTTTGTGGTCTGGGGGCTTGACATGGTAGGACCGTTTAAACGGGCTCCAAGTGGATTTACTCACCTCTTAGTGATGGTGGATAAGTTCACCAAATGGATTGAGGCTTAACCTGTCACTAGTTGTGATGGAGCAACAGCCAGAAGATTTGTCGAGGATGTTATAATCCGGTATGGTTATCCGCACAGTATTATCACGGACAACAGGAGTAATTTTTATATGGTTGAATTGGCCAAATTCTACAATGAACAAAATATCCGGCTTGACATTGCGTCAGTCGCACATCCACAAGCTAATGGACAAGTCGAAAGAGCAAATGGTTTAATCCTGCAGGGCCTAAAACCGAGACTCGAAGCACCACTATGATGTGTTGCAGGGGCTTGGGCAGAGGAATTACCCTCTGTAATATGGAGTTTACGAACAACTCCAAATAGGTCAACCAGATACACACCTTTCTTCTTGGTCTATGGCGTAGAAGAAGTTCTTCCTAGTGATTTGATTCACACTTATCCTAGAGTGGCCGCATATGTCGAAGAGGACACCGAGATTTCTCAACAAAATGATCTCGACTTAGTCAAAGAAGTTCGTGTCGTTGCTGAAATGAGATCAATAGCCTATCAGCAGAAGTTACGCAAGTATCATAGCTTGTGCAACAAAGAAAGCACAAACTTCCCCAGTATGGGAAGGGCCATTTTTAGTTAGTCGAGTACTGCACAATGGTTCGTACTACTTAACTGATATGAGGCTAGTCAAAGAATGACCTGCTACTAAGAAGAGAAAGAGAGCTAGAAGCAGTACAAATCCGGATGAGTTAGACAGACCGTGGAATATTGCTCAGCTATGTCCCTTTTATTCTTAGTTTATCCTTCTTTATAATCGTAAATGTGTACATGTTCTATGAGAAATAAAAGTTTTGGTTGCCTCAAGTTTTTGTGAGAAGTTTTTGCCATCTTATTTCCGAATGATCATGTCACAGTCGAGAATCCCAGAATACTTGAAAGTACTTTATGCTCATGTTTGTCCTGGTTTAGATTTCCGATTCTAAAAATGCTACCTTCGGGTATAACTCTAAATTTCATAGTCTATACTTTGGTTATTTGTCTGATTGCCAGATGTGGGTATTTTCCGAGTAGTGAATTGTTGGTACTGGAAGCCGGCTTTGATTCCGAGTTTAAACTGGTTTAGCAATTGAGCTCCGTTGCTCGGCAAAGTTTCTGTGTAGAAGGTTTAGCCAGCTCACGAAGGGGACGAGGCGGAAAGCCAGATAAACGATAATTATAGGAAAAAAAGTACAAGTGCTTGTGTAAACATTTTAGGCACAAAAATTTAAAGCCAAAAGTGCCAAATAGATTAAAACTTAGCACTAGCCAAAAGTATCATGCTACATATTTACATATCCATAATGTTTTTCAGAATAACACATTTGTTTTCGGATGATCTATGATGCAGGTGAAGAGGTAGGCGCTACCGGCTCGCTGGATGCATCAGCCTCGGTTCGATAACATTGCGAGATGTTTAGATCTGATATGGTCTATTTATCGTCGGAAACTTCAGCTGCTTCTTCCGGAGGCGGAGGCGGTGTGTCCACACAGGTGAAGAAGGGAGTGTCGTAGCTGGTTAAGTGAGCTACGTGACATCCATATCCGGCACAGGAGTCCATAATGGCCTTGATATCTTGCTCCTATCCGTCTTCATCCACCGTAGAATACCCTCTGGTCACTTTCCATATCTCCATGCTTCCATGGTGGCTCATGACCATGGTAAGAGCGTTCTGCGCCGCGGATCGCTCGTAGGACATGTTCCAGTCCTGGACAAGTTGTGGCATCTCCTTTGCCTTGTCCCGCACCTGAAAGGCAGACCAGATATGCATGTCCAGAACCTTGAGAGCTTCGCCAATATCCTCAATGGATTGGCGGAAGTCATGAAGCAGATCACCGACTTGGCTAAGCATGTGGGTGCGAGGCTCGGTAGAGGTGGAGTCCGTCAAGTTCAGAGGACCTATACACATAACACAAAAATGGTTAAGAAAATCCAACATCGAAAGAGTCGAAGAATATAGACAAGTCAGAGAGATGGAACATACCGAAGATGACGTTGTCAACTTTGGTCTTCTCTTCTTGAAGACTCCGGAGTTCAGCCCGGAGCACCTCGGAAAGATCCTTCTCTCTACAAAGCTCATTGTTGAGATCCGAGATTTTATGATCTTGAGACGCAATCTTACGATCACGTTCATTAGTGGCCATGGAGGTGGATTCGACAATTTGAGCGATGCTCCTCTCATGATCTGCCTTAAGCTTATCCAGCTCTTGGAGAAGTTCTTTATTCTCTACCACTAGGGTTTTGAGGTTCTTGGCCTCTTCAATCATAGCATAGGACTTCTTTACCAGTGCTGTAAGACAAAAGAACAATAGTTCAACAAAAAAATCGACTATGAAAATATAGGACAAGGCTTGAGTCTCGGAATGTTTACCTTCGGCCTCATCCTTAGAAACCTTCAGCTCAACATTTTCAAGTCGGAGAGCCTTGATCTCTCTCCGCTTGTTGCAAATATTCTTCAACAAATCCTTGTTATATGAATTAACTTTCTAGAAGTCAGAATACCCAGAGTCAGAAGTCTACTAAAGACTCGGGCTAATATTTTTACTAATATCAGCACGAGCCTTGGGGCTACACTAGTTCATTCTTTGGCATCCTAAGGAAGCATAAACCCGGATGGTATGCCCTACTTCATGCTTGGGGGCTAGAGGATATGATATAAAGTACAATAAAGAAAAACGTGAGTTGGAATTCCGACTTACATGATGTTCATGTGTGAGCTTGCTCAGGCACATGTTCACTTTGGTGGTAACCTTCTCGGCGAGGGTGAGTGGAATAACTGGAGGTGGTGGAAGCACACCAGCTCTAAGTCCCTCGTCGCGAAAGAGGACTTGTTCAAGAAGGTCGGAGTACTTGACGTCCTCCGCTTCTTGTGCTTCTTCTTCGGCAGAGAGATTTAGGCTCTCTAGGCATTGCCGGGCCAGAAGCTGGATTTCTTCCACAGATTTCTGAGACAAGCAAAATTTGGCAAGTCCCGGATTGTTCAGGAGGTTTTCAGCGAAAGTCTCTGCCGAGGGATCATTACCCAAAGAGGGTTCACCCTTGTCTAATCCTGAGCCACCCATGGTGGCGTCAGTTTGCGACTCAAGGGTCGATGGCCCCGTTGAAGGAGCCGGATCTTCTGCGACAACCGGCGATGGAGTGATCACCGGCGTTGTAGAAGGTTGTGGGGCAGGAGTCGGAGGAGCCGCGGCAGGAGAAGCCATAGTCAGCTTCATCTACCGCAAGGGCTTCAAAGAAGTTCCCTTTCCCTTTCCATTGACGAGCTGTTTAGCTCTGAGAATGTGATAAATTAGAAAACATTACATCTTGGAAGAAATTACGAGTAAGGTACAAAGTCGGAACTTGTGTTGAAAGTTACCTCTTCACAACTGGCACCTCCTTTGTGCCGACGGCCACTATCGGAGCTTTGTGCTTCCAGCAGTGGGACTAGTTCCTCCTCCTGAGAAAACTCCGGAGGATACCCTTCGAGAGGAGCCATCTCCGACTTGAGGAGGTCGTCAAGCAGAAAAGAAGAAAATATTTTATTATTGCGAAATAACTTAAAAGGTGAAACATATAAAAGGGTTTATTGTTAAAGCTTACTGGAACTACAGGGTCTTCTGCTGTGTGCATGTCTAGAGACACATCCGGGATCTTTCTCTCAATCTGCTCCTTAATCAGCCATTTAATCTGGCTTATGTAGTCCTGTGGCTTCAGGGCATTGGGGCAGATGTGGAGGGAGTCTTGTTTTGACGCCGTGATGGAATGCATCATTCGGTCGTCGTGGTACTAGAGAGGCTGGATCCGGCGTGATACCCAGCAGTGGACTAAGTCGGACCCTTTCGGGCCCTTGTGTTTCATCAGGTATTCCATCCACCTCTTGGCGAGGATCAGATTGTCACTAAGAGCCAGAGGGGCCTCGTCCCAAGATGTTTGGGCCGTGGCAGCTCCGTCAATGAAAGTCGGCAAAGTAGTATCTTTGCCGGGAGCAGGAATATCCGTATGGTAAAAGAAAGTGGCCGGCCATTGTTTGACCGACTCACTAGCTAAAATACGAGGATAAACACGCTCACGTCTAACTGAAAGGCTAATAGTGCCGGTAATGTAAGGATTACCGGCGGTAATGGAGTTTCTCCGGACATGAAAATAATATCGGAACAAAGTAAGACTCGGCCTAATGCTGAGATACCCCTCGCACAAAGCTGCGTAAGAACTCATCTCTAAGATGGAGTTCGGGGGAGATGGTGAAGCTGAACGCCATAGTGATCAATCACCTTGGAAAAGAATTCCGAGGGGGGGGGGAAGACAAACCTCTGTCGAGGTGAGTGCCGAAGTGTACCCGCTCATCGGCGTGCGGGTTAGGGATGGTTTCGCTGGAACCGCTCCACCAGTCGCCGGCAAAAAAGGAGACCTTCACTCTCCATGCCGCGGAGTTTCTCGTTGTCGAGGAGGCACGGGATCCAAACCACCCGGTTGCTCTCCTTCTCTGCCGCTGCCGTCGCCGTCGCCACTGTCGCTGTTGCTGCCAAGCCAGATGATGAAGAGGAAGCCATTTCTCCGATGTGCCGGTGACCTTAGAGGGGCGGCGCTGGGAATCTGGGAGGTAGGAGAAATTTGTGCGTGAGGGAGAAGTGGAGGAGAAGGAACGACAAGGGAACAGGTGAAGATGAGGAAAAGAAATCCTCACCCCTTATAACCACCTAACCGCGCCAAGATTCGTGCAAACATCACTGTGTAAACGCCACGCGTCGTGGAAGGAACTAGGAAGGACCCATGCGATGATTACGTCGCCTCAATCTCCGTGTACGCGTTGAAACGGCGCCTCGGTTCCACGAACGACGGACCCACCAACAGTCGTGGTGGCAGGATGTTTGTCAGATGACGTGACTTGACCATGACCAGTGTCAGTTGACGTCAGGGACCAAGTTCCGGTTTAGTTTGAAAATCAAGCTGGAAATACGAGTAACATGTTGATAGGTCCGACCTATTGTTGAGACCTGGATCGTATTTTTTGTTTTGAAGTTTCAGGAACCCTTGAAGATTCTGCAAGCCGAAGATCAAGCTAGACGATGATGAATCCGACTTTGGATCTTGGAGACTTCCAGGGGCTGTTGTTGGGGATATACTTTCCGGGTATCCTCATAGTTCCTTACTGACCAGGGTGGCCCACTTCGGGTTAGAGCTTTGCTTCACGGGCGGCCCAGTCAGGGAGAAAAGACAGAGTCCAGTCCGGCTACGGCAAGGCCCAGAAATCTTACCGACATAGGCCCATAGT
Organism: Avena eriantha; assembly: GCA_910589775.1. Lineage (NCBI taxonomy): Eukaryota > Viridiplantae > Streptophyta > Magnoliopsida > Poales > Poaceae > Avena > Avena eriantha. The sequence goes on from OU342742.1 coordinate 355,344,289, forward strand.
GTTACTTGTAGTTCAAGATGTACTTTGTGACCGACTCTTAGACATAGACGGCCAGATCTCTCCTATAAACCCTAGGCCGGACATCTATATAAGTTGTCCTAGGTAGAGCCTTTAGGGCACCCCTTACAATCACAATCTCAACTCGCATAGGCGAACCCTTGTAACCCATATTCCGGCTCTACCGTATTACTGGATTCCAAGCAGGAGTAGGATCCGTCCAAAGCCGGCGGATTCGAACCTGGGTAAACTTGTGTGCTCACCGTCCCGGAACACCGTACGTCTCACACCCCTCTCTTCCGCACGCCTCGAGGACCCCCTCATGGCATACTTGTCATCAATCCAACGACACCATGTGGTTTATGAAAAGAACACAGATGCAATGACACTGGTGGTGGTTTATGAAAAGAACACACATCCAATGACACTGGTGGATCCATGTGGTTTATGAAAAGAACACACATGCAATGACACTGGTGGATCCATGTGGTTTATGAAAAGAACACATATGCACTTTCACAGGTGGATCCATGTGGTTTATGAAAAGAACATACATGCAATGACTCTAGTGCATCCATGTGATTTATGAAAACAACACACATGCAATGACACAAAAATTGTGGTTATGAAAAGAATACACATGCAATGAACACTGGTGGATCCATGTGGTTTATGAAAAGAACACACCTGCAATGACATTGGTGGATCCATATGGTTTATGAAAAGAACAAACATCCAATGACACTGGTGGATCCATTTTGTTTATGAAAAGAACACACATGCAATGAACTCTAGTGGTGGTTTAGGAGAAGAACACACATGCAATGAACTGTCATGGTGGTCTAGGATAATAACACACATGCAATGACTCTAGTGGTGGTTTATGAAAAGAACACACATCCAACAACACTAGTGGATACATGTGATTTATGAAAATAACACACATGCAATGAACTCTAGTGGTGGTTTAGGAGAAGAACACACATGCAATGACTCTAGTGGATCCATGTGTGGTTTATGAAAAGAACACACATGCAATGATACTAGTGGTGATTTATGAAAAGAACACACATGCAATGACATAGGTGGATCCATGTCGTTTATGAAAAGAACACACATCCAATGACATTGGTGGATCCATGTGGTTTATGAAAAGATCACACATGCAATGACACTGGTGGATCCATGTGGTTTATGAAAAGAACACACATGCAATGAACTCTATTGGTGGTTTAGGAGAAGAACGCACATGCAATGACTCTAGATGTGGTTTATGAAAAGAACACACATGCAATGACACTGGTTGATCCTTATGGTTTATGAAAAGAACACACATGCAATGAAACTAGTGGTCATTTATGAAAAGAACACACATGCAAATGACACTGGTGGATCCATGTGGTTTATGAAAAGAACACACATCTAATGACTCTAGTGGTTGTTTATGAAAAGAACACACATGCAATGACACTGGTGGATCCATGTGGTTGATGAAAATAACACACATGAAATGACACTAGTGGTGGTTTATGAAAAGAACACACGTGCAATGACACTAGTGGATCCATGTGGTTTATGAAAAGAACACACATCCAATGACACTGGTGGATCCATGTGGTTTATGAAAAGAACACACATGTAATGAACTCTACTGGTGGTTTAGGATAAGAACACACATGCAATGACATAGGTGGATCCATGTGGTTTATGAAAAGAACACACATCCAATGACTCTAGTGGTGGTTTATGAAAAGAACACACATGCAATGAACTCTAGTGGATCCATGTGGTTTATGAAAAGAACACACATCCAATGACACTGGTGGATCCATGTGGTTTATGAAAATAACACACATGCAATGACTCTAGTGGATCCGTGTGGTTTATGAAAAGAACACACATGCAATGACACCATATTTGTGGTTTATGAAAAGAAAAAACATGCAATGACACCAAATTTTTTTTTATGAAAATAACATGCATGCAATGAACTCTAGTGGTGGTTTAGGAGAAGACCACACATGCAATGACTATAGATGTGGTTTATGAAAAGAATACACATGCAATGACACTAGTGGATCCATGTGGTTTATGAAAAGAACACACATGCAATGAACTAGTGGTGGTTTATTAAAAGAACACACATGCAAATGACACTGGTGGATCCATGTGGTTTATGAAAAGAACACACATCTAATGACTCTAGTGGTTGTTTATGAAAAGAACACACATGCAATGACACTGGTGGATCCATGTGGTTGATGAAAATAACACACATGAAATGACACTAGTGGTGGTTTATGAAAAGAACACACGTGCAATGACACTAGTGGATCCATGTGGTTTATGAAAAGAGCACACATCCAATGACACTGGTGGATCCATGTGGTTTATGAAAAGAACACACATGTAATGAACTCTACTGGTGGTTTAGGATAAGAACACACATGCAATGACATAGGTGGATCCATGTGGTTTATGAAAAGAACACACATCCAATGACTCTAGTGGTGGTTTATGAAAAGAACACACATGCAATGAACTCTAGTGGATCCATGTGGTTTATGAAAAGAACACACATCCAATGACACTGGTGGATCCATGTGGTTTATGAAAATAACACACATGCAATGGCTCTAGTGGATCCGTGTGGTTTATGAAAAGAACACACATGCAATGACACCATATTTGTGGTTTATGAAAAGAAAAAACATGCAATGACACCAAAATTTTTTTTATGAAAATAACACGCATGCAATGAACTCTAGTGGTGGTTTAGGAGAAGACCACACATGCAATGACTATAGATGTGGTTTATGAAAAGAATACACATGCAATGACACTAGTGGATCCATGTGGTTTATGAAAAGAACACACATGCAATGAACTAGTGGTGGTTTATTAAAAGAACACACATGCAAATGACACTGGTGGATCCATGTGGTTTACGAAAAGAACACACATCCAACAACTCTATTGGTGGTTTATGAAAAGAACACACATGCAATGACACTGGTGGATCCATGTGGTTTATGAAAAGAACACACATGAAATGACACTAGTAGTAGTTTATGAAATGAACACACGTGCAATGACATTGGTGGATCCATGTGGTTTATGAAAAGAACACACATCCAATGACACTGGTAGATCCATGTGGTTTATGAAAAGAACACACATGCAATGAACTCTAGTGGTGGTTTAGGAGAGGAACACACATGCAATGACACTGGTGGATCCTTGTGGTTTATGAAAAGAACACACATCCAATGACTCTAATTGTGATTTATGAAAAGAACACACATGCAATGAACTCTAGTGGATCCATGTGGTTTAGGAAAAGAACACACATCCAGTGACACTGGTGGATCCATGTGGTTTATGAAAGGAACACACATTCAATGACATTGGTGGATCCATGTGTTTTATGAAAATAACACGCATGCAATGACACTGGTGGATCCATGTGGTTTATGAACAGAACACACATGCATTGACTCTAGTGGATCCATGTGGTTTATGAAAAGAACACACATGCAATGACACGAAATTTGTGGTTTATGGAAAGAACACACATGCAATGACACCAAATTTGTGGTTTATGAAAAGAACACACATGCAATAAAGTCTAGTGGATCCTGGAAATGGTTGGACACATGTTGTGGTTGCATCACTACATGTTTTCTTTTCCAAAATCACAATGAAGCACACTGACACAGACACATCCAATGAGGTGTGGTGATGCAGCATTTCATTGTATTTCATTGTATAAGACACTGACTTTCCATTTTTATACTACTCAGTTTTGCCCTTGATTTTTTGGTAGTACTCAATTTTTTACCCTCTCTCTCTCGTAGAAGCCCAAACATGTGCTCACTCTGGCTGCTACGCCTTGATTGGTTGTCATAGTTGTCACACGGATCGTGCGCTCCACCGTCGATCCTGTCTGATCCAACGCGGATCGTTGCACATGTCCTACCCTTTCACAGTACAACGTGGGACATCACGGACGTGTCTCTCAGCGAGACTTCTACAAGAAGGAACCCGAAGACGTCCATGGAAAAAGTCGTCGAGTGGTCATGTCATGTTTAATCACGTCTGAAAAGCCTACTACTACTACCACAACACATGCACAGGGCAACAGGGTCATCGAGTGCATGGTTGTCGATGGGACGCTCCAAATTACTGCCACTTGATTTTAATAAGATATATCCCATTTTTACGTAGCACACTCTCAATCTCACTTCCAACTAGGCCCTACCGCAAGTAACTTCCGCGCATCAGGGGGGCTCTCGAGGAGACCTAACATTGCTAAAAATTGGTTCTACGCCATTTGCATGTAGTGGAATTGAGGTCTGCCATGCGCGTGTTTTGAATGCAGTTATAAGTGGAGATCATGTTTGTTTCAAAAAAAAAGTGGAGATCATGGTAGCCCCATCCCCACGCCCACCACACGTGTCCACTCGAGGACTACCAAAGGTACAATGTTTATAAACCCGCTCAGCCTTCTTATTCCGTGAGCTCGTGTCGTTTACCCCAATATTTCTAGTCCCAAAACCCCAATCTACACCTACCTCACACGCCGAAGCTCCTTTGCTTGCACCACCGCCTTCCCCAGGTGCACCATGAAGCTAGAGGTGAAGCCAGTTGAAGGCGCTGCAGCAGATGGCTCGGTCGTTGCCAAGCAGGCGGGGGCACCTTCTCCGGGCACGCACGCCGCTCGTCGCTGAACCATCGAGGCTTCGATCTCATCCGTGCATCTAGTAGCCATCGCCGTCAAGAAGCAGGTGGCTGACAACGTTGTGGTGCCAGCGGCAGATCAGGATGAGGGGTAGGCGATAGGCAGAGGCAAATCCGGTGCTCTACATCAACGACCCCATCGCCATCCAAGAAATCGTCAACACAATCACAGAGAATGATGAGTTCGAGGAGGAGGTCCCTAATGAGGAGTCCGAGGTACTACATTGCTAGCTTCTCTAGTCACAGCCGCAGATTTCACTGCTCATACATAGGATTTTCTCAATCGTGTATAGATTCTTTTGCTCTTGAAGTAGGGTAGTATATATATGGTTCCAACGGTCGGTTGATGCATCTGCCATCTAGTAACAAAACCCCAATCTGTCTACTGAAAAAACCCAATCTGCTCATTTGCCATCTAGTAAATTTACCTCTGCTTAACTCGTTGTTGTTCATATGGTTCTTCTTGTGCGGTAAATTTAATCAATCTATAACATTTGATTTAGGGGTTTTAGGGTTTACTAGTTCAGTGTTGATTTCAAAACACAATTGCATATAACATTATGTTTCTATTCCTTACTGAGCCCAATGATTCAATTTTGCCCCAAAAGAGTTCAAGAGAGACACATCTGATGGTGTTGTTTTCATAGGGATGGTTACTGAACCTGACGCAGCAATGTACATAAACAATAGGTTGTGTTTTTGGTATTTTGGTTCTCCAACTCCATCTCTGAGAAAAATAATGAGGCCCTTGATTTATTCTCATATGGAACCTATATATATATAATCTTTGTATTGTTTTTGATCTTTGAATGAGTCATATGATGCATATGTATATCCCTGAATATTGTTTCATAGGATTGCATTTCAATTTCTTATTGTGGCCAATGATTCATATTTGCCCCAAAAGTGAGGTAGACACATTGGTGTCAGATTTTTTCAAGGATGAGTTAGTGAACTATGGGCGATGTACAAGAACAATATAGGTTGTGCAATTGTTACTTGGTTCGCTTATGCCACCCCTGAAGAAACTTATGAGACCGCAATCTTTATTCTACATTCATAGAATTGTGGTATTTGAATTATGTATTGCATGCATTCATAGTCTATAAGAATTACATTTTTAGCTTGTCACCAAGGCCGATGACAGAAATTTGCCCCAAAAGTGTGCAAGGGGAGACACATATGATGGTGTCGTTTTTTTAGGGATGGGTGGGTGAACCTGAGGCAGCAATGCACATAATCAATATAGGTTGTGTTGTTTGTACTTTGGTTCACCAACTCCATCTCTGAAGAAATAATCATGCCCTTGATTTATTCTCGTATGGAACTACATATATGATCCTTGAATTGTTTTTGAGCTTTGAATGGTTGGTATGATGCATATTTATATGCATGGTTTTGATCATAAGTATTTTTAACATGTACATGAACACTAATTGTTTGGTTTTTTATTTATAATTACAATATTTAGGATTGTCTTTGTACCTGAATATGTATATCCCTGAATATTGTTTTGTAGGATTACATTTCAATCTCTTATTATGGTCAATGATTCAAATTTGCCCCGAAAGAGAGGCAAACGCGTTGGTGTCAGATTTTTTAGGGATGAATTAGAGAACCTGGGGTGATGTACAAGAACAATATATGTTGTACAATTGTTACTTGGTTCACTAAAGCCATCCCTAAAGAAACTTACAAGGCCCCTAGATTTATTCTACATACATAGAACTATGATCTTCGAATTGTTATTGCATGCATATATTCATAGTGTATAAGAATTACATTTCATTTGCTCACCGGCCGATGATTGAAATTTTCCCCAAATGAGTGTAAGGGGAGACACATATGATGGTGTCATTTTCTTAGGGATTGGTTGGTGAACCTGAGTAGGTTGAGCTGTTGGTACTTTGGTTGGCCAAGTCCATCTCTAAAAAAAATTATGAGGCCCATAATTTATTATCATATGGAACTACATGTATGATCCTTGAATTGTTTTTGATCTTTGAATGATTCGTATGATGCATATGTATATGCATGATTTTGATCATAAGTATTTTCAACATGTACCTAGGGATTAATCGTTTGGTTTTTTATTTATAATTACATTATTTAGGATTGTTTTTGTACCTGAATATGTATATCCTGAATATTGTTTTGTAGGATTACATTGCAATCCTTAATGCGGGAAATGATTCAAATTTTCCCCAAAAGAGAGGCAGGCACATTGGTGTCAGATTTTTTCAGGGATGAGTTAGTGAACCTGGGGCGATGTACAAGAACAGTATAGGTTATCCAATCGTTACTTGGTTCACTCACGCCATCCCTGAAGAAACTTATGAGGCAGCAATATTTATTCTACATACACTCTGATGCTTTCTCTTTGATGTCCATGGATATATTGTCTTACATATACAAGTTGTCAATTCTTGAGTTGTAATACAATTCAATCATATGTATAAGTTCTAAGTTATGTTCTTAAAAATCAGCTGGAGGATGATGATCACATGGACGCTGGCAAGGAATCCAGGGCCAACAACAACCTCTACATGCTGAGGCGGTTACGGTGTGGGCTAATCCGTTTCTACCGTAGGGCGAGACTATTTGGCCCATTTTGTGACAGAGCAATCAACGTGGACCTCGGCAGCATGATCCAGCACGTGGTGGGTGTTTTCAGAGGCAGAGGCAGAAGGCATAGGCCGATTACCTTGGTGCGGCATGCAGCCTTCGGCAAATTCCTCCGGGATTATGTTAGGACTGACCTATATCCCCTCGACTAGGGTGTCGCTGCCTCCTACTGATGCCCCTTCCCTCCTAGATGTCTCCGTTTCCCGGCCTCCTGTTGCTGCCACTACTTTTATTTTGTTTTAGTTAATTATTACATGTGTGTGGCATGTAAGACAATATATATGTGGTGTCTCTGGTGAACCTTCTATATATATATTAATATACTGCTTTATATGGAGTGCCTTAAAATTTCTAGTGTTTAATTATATTATTGATCATGCTCATGCACACTACAAGTATTTCTAGTGCTCGATTATATTATAAATGCCAAGGAATACATCAACAAGTTAAATTGGTCAAAATTTTGAATTGAAGTAATTAAATGATCTCACATCAGCGGTGGATGTTGGCAGATGCTGAAGGCATCGGCCGAAGACCTTGGCGCGGCACGCAGTCTTCAGCAAATTCCTTACAGGTTCAACAATGGGTTGCTGCTGCCTAGCTTCGAATTCGCTTACAGGTTCAACATGACAGAACTTGAGCTACCACAGAGACCTTGGCAGGGGTGGCAGAATTGGTGCCGGTGCGACCAGGGTGACGGCGAGCTCGGATTCTGGAGGAGGAAAACAGGACCGAGCATGGTCGACACGGTGACAAATCTTACTAGGATCCAATTCTCATTCCCGCGCCGTGCCATGGGTGCGGCCATGGTGAGGGAAAGCTCTGACTCAGGATGGGGAGCAGGTTTGTCCACGTCCCAGCTCCGCGCCATGGTCATGACAATAGATTACCGCTCTAGGGAAGAAGACGTGTAATGGATGTAGGCGCCAACACTGCAAGCCTATAGGTAGGAGAGCAGGGCTGAGCAGGTTCGTCCACGTCCCAGCTCTACGCCATGGCCTCGACGCCCCACAAATTGCCGCTCTGGGGATGAAGAAGACATATAATGGATGTAGGCGCCAACACTACGAGCCTACATGGCAGTCACGATGACAGCGACATACCGGCAAAAACTGACAGGGGGCTAACTTGACGGGCATTAGCCTGATATTTTGTATTCAAACATGAAGTTGACTTCATGCCGAAATAGACCCTCTGAGTATTTGGCACGCCAACTGCGGTCAACGCGGTTGATTACAAGCAACTTGGGTACCGCTTTGCCTGGGCGCCTCAACTTTCAGGCCGCAAAATGATATTCTCCTAGGTAGGGATGGCGATTGCCGACAACAAGCCGCGAGTGTCATCATCAGCGGCGGCGAATTTTCTAGCCGTGGCGATCATCGCGTTGAGGTTGAGGTTGTTGTTGTCCTGTTTGCGCTTCAGCGTATGTCAGAGCAATGTCCCCTTTTCCAGGTCGTTGATGAAGGCGACCATAGCTGTTTGTTCGTGTACCCCGGTGCATCAATTTTTCATGTCCAGCCAGCGGGAAAGGTAAGCACGAGAGGATTCATCCGTTTCTTGCACGCACCAATGTAGGTCTCCGACGGATGCAGGTACGCTTGTACGTACCCTCGAAGTTCTTGGTGAACGCTTCATGCATGTCCAACCAATTGCAAATTGATTTCTCTGGCAAGTCATCGATCCATTGTCGGGTGTTGCCGGTGGGCACTAGTGGGAGGTACTTAACGATGACATTGGGGTTTCCCCAGTGATGTGAATCACCTTGCTGTAGTCCTACAACTGCAGGAAATATGCCCTGAGAGGCAATAATAAAGTTGTTATTATGTATTCCTCATATATGATAGATGTTTATTTTGCATGCTATAATTGTATTGATCGGAAACATCAATACATGTGTGTTTAATAAACAAAAAGGGTTCCTAGTTATGCCTCTCTTATAGACTAGCTTGTTGATTAACAAGATGATCAAGGTTTCCTGATCATAGACATTGCATGTTGTTAATAACAAGGTCACAACATTTGTGAAATGATGTGATGAACATTCATCCGAAGTATAACATTACGATCAAGTCATTATGTTTATATTGCTATAACATCATACGAAGTAATCTTTATCCTTAGATCATGAGATCATGTTAATTGCTAACACCAGAAGAGTATCCTGATAACATCAAACGTCACACCATAACAGGGTGACTATAAAGATGGGTTCAGTCCTACGAAGGTGTTATGTTGAGGCTCATGGATCAAGAGTGGAATTTGTCAATCCTGATGACAGATAGATATACTCTGGTCCCTCTCGGTGATATCACATTAAGATAGCTTGCAAGCAAGTGATGTGATCACTAGAATGTTATATCAAGGGAACGAGAAAAGAGTGCATGTCGGTAACGAGATCAAACTAGGTATTTGGATACCGATGATCGAATCTCAGACATGTATTATATCATGAGACAAAGGGATTAAGTTACTAGCATTAAAGGTTCTCACGATCACAGAAGTCATCGTTGAATATGTAGGAGTCAGTATGGATCTCCCGGTCCCGCTTCTGATTATTGATATGAGAGGAGTCTCAATCATGTCTGCATTATTCGCGAACCGTAGGGTGACACACTTAAGAGTTACCCGACACCATTTTGGAGCACATATGTTTGAGACAAAAGAATTGCAAAGCGCAGGAATTGTTTCGATAGAAACCGGAATTGTTTTGGGTGAAATTGCAGAAAGTGGTTCTGCACGTGATATTGAAATATTGCAAGGGGTTTTATGTGAATGTTTGTTAATTAAAGTAATTAATAAAATTATGAATAAATATAATAAAAGATTTTTATTAAATAAGAGAGCAATAAACTTAGAGAATTTTAATGCATTTAAAGTGGAGACTTTAAAAGAGAATGTGAAGGGGCATTTTAATGTGGAGGAGTTACCACCACATGAATGGGGGAGGTGAGGGGTCACACCCCATGGGGTGCCGGCCATGGGGAGGGGTACCCCCCTCCTCCTATAAAAGGCCCCCTCTTCCTCCTTCTCCCTCACACCTCCTCGTGAACGATCTCTCTCCCCCTCTAGAATTATTCTCACATGGTCTCGGATTAGTGAGATACATGTTCCCGGTCGAATTTCGTCTAGAAGGAGTTGCTGCTTCCGCTGCATCGCTGGAGCGAGGAGGTGGATGTTGTCTGATGTCTTGAACGCGTGTGCGAGGATGGATGTGCTACTGATTTGCGGCGCTCGGACTTCGACACGATCGTGAGATCGGCAAGTGTACGACTACGTCAACCACGAGTTCCTACTCGTTAACAAAACTCGTTGTCTTCGAGGGTAAGTTCTCGATGGATATATGTCCGCCCGTTGCTCTGTATCTAGTAGATATATCTTGGCGTGTAGTTCTCATCGTAGGAAATTTTTTGTTTTCTATGTTGCGGACCCAACAGTGGTATCAGAGCCTGATCTATGCGTAGATGCTTTGCACAGGTAGTACACATATGTTTATATGTGGGCGATGATGATCATGTTATTGCATCTTCTATGTATTTTGTATATTGGTGGCATAGTGGGATGAAGCGGCCCGGACCAACCTTACATGTCATCGTACATGAGACAGGTTCCACGACTGACATGCAACTTGTTTTGCATAAGTGGCTGGCGGGTGTCTGTCTCTCCTACTATAGTCAATATCTGATTTACAATGAGTTGCTAATTACTTGGTTATCCTCGTTGTGGTTCATGTTCGTAGGTATGACCGGTTCTATCCCTGAAAGCCCTTAGCCACGTAAAACTTGCAATTGATAAATTAGAGGCGTCTAGTTTAGATCGTTGGTGGGCTAGTGTCTTGATATGGTATTGTTGTAAGTAGATGTATGATAGATACTCTTACAACACACTCAACGTGAAAGTTCCATAGACCTTGGCCTTACACAAAAAGGAATGATAGAGATCATACCACGATGCAAATGATAGAGATCAAATGCATAGACCATATCATCTCACTTTACACATTAGATGTTAGCATCTTATACTGCTAGTTTGGTGCTTTTTGTAGCATTGTAAGATGATCCCTCATTTAAATATCAAGATAAAATGTGTTCTTCCTTAAGTATGCACCGTTCTATGGATCGTGTTTCGAGACATCACGTGATGATCAGGTGTACTCGACTCTACGCTTCCATAAGAACGGGTGTAAGATAGTTTTACACACGCGAATACTAAGGTTCTTACTTGGCGAGCCTAGCATGTACAGACATGGCCTCAGAACACGGAGCGAAAGGTTAAGCATGAGTCATATAGTTGATATGATGCCCATATAGATGCTCGCCTTTGAAGCTACATCAACTCATGTGATGATCGGACTTGGTGTAGTGGATTTGGTTCATGTAATCACCAAAAGGACACGAGGGATGTCGTTTTTGAGTGGAAGTTCATTAGTAATTTGGATTATCTGAACTCACTATCATAAACTTAGTCTAAATAAACTTTACAAATTCTGTTCTAGATGGCACCACCTGCTTTTAATTTCAATGTGTTCATGGAGAAAGAGAAACTTGCTGCGAATGGTAGCAACTTCACCAACTGGGCTATGAATTTGAGGATTCTCCTCACTGCTACACAAAAACAATATGTGCTAGAGGCGCCACTAGGCCCCCCACCAGCTCATGATGCCCCTGACGAGGAAAAGAATGTCAGGAGGACCACAATTTAGTTCATTGCGGCATATTGTATGGGCTAGAGCCAGAACTTCGAAAGCGTTTCGAAAATGGCAATGCCTTTGATACCATGGGAGAATTGAAAATGATTTTCAATACCCATGCTGTCGTAGAGAGATATAATGCTACTGAAAAGTTCTTTAGCTGCATGATCGAGGAGAACAGCTCCGTTAGTGAGCACGTACTCAAAATGTCTGGGTACGCCGATAAGCTTGTGTCCTTGGGAATAACGATTCCCATTGACTTAGGCATACATCGTGTTCTCCAATCTCTACCACATAGCTACAAGAGCTTCGCGAAGAACTATAATATGCAGGGCATGAAGAAGTCTCTTCTCGAGCTTCTGTCAATGCTTAAGACTGCAAAAGTGGAGATTAGGAAAGAACATCAAGTGTTCATGATCAATAAGACCACCGGTTTCAAGAAGGACAAGAAAGGCAAACACAAGGGAAAGAAGGCTGGAAAATATGTTGCCACACCTAAAAAGAAACCTCGAGCTGGCCCTAAGTCTGACACCGAGTGTTACTATTGCAAGGGGACTGGCCATTGGAAGAGCAATTCCCCCAAGTATTTGGCGAACAAGAAGGCCGGCAAGGCAAACAAAGGTATATGTGATATACATGTTATTGATGTGTACTTGACTAGTACTCGCAGTAGCACCTGGGTATTTGATACGGGATCGGTTGCTAATATATGTAACTCGGTTCAGGGGCTGCGGAACAAGCGACAACTAGCAAGGAATGAGGTCATGATGCGAGTCGGCAATGGATCAAGAGTTGATGTGATCACCATCGGGACGCTACCTCTCCATATGCCATCGGGATTAGTTATAAATCTGAATAATTGTTATTTGGTGCCTGCACTGAGCATGAACATTGTATCCGGATCGTGTTTGATGCAAAGTGGTTATTCCTTTAAATCTGAAAACAATTGTTGTTCGATTTATAAGAATGATACCTTTTATGGTCATGCACCTATGTTGAATGGTTTATTTCTCTTGGATCTCGATAGTAGTATTACACATATTCATAATGTTGATGCTGAAAGGATTAGACTTAATAATGATATATCTGCATATATGTGGCACCGCCGTCTATGTCATATTGGCATTAGACGCATGAAGAAACTCCATTCTGATGGACTTTTGGAATCACTTGATTTTGAATCATTTGATACATGTGAGCCATGCCTTATGGGCAAGATGACTAGAATGCCGTTTTCCGGTTCCATGGAACGGGCGACAGATTTATTGGAAATCATACATACTGATATGTGTGGACCAATGAGTGTGTCGGCGCGAGGTGGATATCGTTACTTTGTTACTTTCACGGATGATTTGAGTAGATACGGGTATATTTATTTGATGAAACACAAGTCAGAAACCTTTGAAAAGTTCAAAGAATTTCAGAATGAAGTGGAAAATCATCGTAACAGAAAGATCAAATATCTGTGGTCCGACCGTGGAGGTGAGTATCTAAGTTACGAATTTAGCACACATATGAAAGAGTGTGGAATAGTTTCACAACTCACGCCTGCCGGAACACCACAATGTAATGGTGTGTCGAAACGTCGTAATTGTACTTTATTGGATATGGTTCGATCTATGATATCTCTGACTGACTTGCCACTGTCATTTTGGGGTGATGCACTAGAAACCGCCGCATTCACTTTAAATCGGGCACCATCTAAATCCGTTGAAACGACAACGTATGAATGATGGTTTGGAAACAAACCTAAGTTGTCATTTCTTAAAGTTTGGGGATGCGATGTTTATGTGAAGAAACTTCAGCCGGATAAACTCGAACCCAAAGCGGAAAAATGCATCTTCATAGGATACCCGAAGGAAACGATTGGGTATACCTTCTATCACAAATCCGAGCGCAAGGTTTTTGTTGCCAAGAATGGATCCTTTCCTGAGAAGGAGTTTCTCGTGAAAGGTGTGAGTAGTCGGAAGGTAGAACTCGAAGAGGTTATTGAACCTTCTCTTCATGAAATGGCGAGTAGTGCAGCACCGGAAATTGTTTCGGAGTTGACTTCACCTAATGAAGAGAGAGCTAATGATATCGATCATGAAAGTCCGAAAGAGGACACTACCGAACCTCGTAGGTCAAGTAGGACACGTGCAGCTCCTGAACTGTAGGGCAATCCTATTGGGAATTTCATGGTTGATGAAATGGATGACCCTGCGATGTATGAAGAAGCGATGATGAGCCCAGATTCCAACAAATGGCTAGAAGCCATGAAATCCGAGATGGAATGCATGTACGAAAACCAGGTTTGGACCTTGGTAGACTTACCTCACGATCAAAAGGCCGTTGAGAATAAATGGATTTTCAAAAGAAAAGTTGATGCTGATGGTAATGTGACCATCTATAAGGCTCGACTTGTTGCAAAGGGGTTTTGACAAATTCAAGGAGTTGACTGCGATGAGACATTCTCTTCCGTAGCGATGCTAAAGTCGGTTAGGATTATGTTAGCAATTGCTGCATATTTTGATTATGAAATATGGCAGATGGATGTCAAAACTGCGTTCCTCAATGGTAATATTGAAGAAGAGTTGTATATGATACAACCTAAGGGTTTTGTCGATCCTAAGGATACTGATAAGGTATGCAAACTTCAGCGATCCATCTATGGACTGAAGCAAGCATCCCGGAGTTGGAATCTCCGCTTTGATGAGGTGATCAAAGAGTTTGGATTTGTCCAAACTTATGGAGAGGCTTGTATTTACATGAAAGTGAGTGGGAGCAATGTGGAATTTCTGATATTATATGTGGAAGACATATTATTGATTGGAAATGATATAGATCTTTTAAACAGTGTTAAAAGTTATCTAAACAGCAAATTTTCGATGAAAGACCTTGGTGAAGCGTCATATATATTAGGCATTAAAATCTATAGAGTTATATTAAGGCGCCTAATTGGGATATCGCAGAGTACATACCTTGATAAGTTATTAAAGAAGTTTAATATGGACGGAAGTAAGAAGGGGTTCTTACCTATGTTGCAAGGCAAGACATTGAGCAAGACTCAAAGTCCGGCTATGGCAGAAGAAAGAGAGATAATGGATAACATCCCCTATGCCTCGGCCATAGGCTCTATAATGTATGTCATGCTATGTACAAGACCGGATGTGGCACATGCTATTAGTTTGACTAGTAGGCACCAATCTGATCCAGGTTCGGAACACTGGATAGCGGTTAAGAATATCCTTAAGTACTTGAGAAAAACTAGGGATATGTTTCTTGTATACGGAGGTGAAGAAGAGCTAGTCGCTAAGTGTTATGTCGATACTAGCTTTGACACCGATCTAGATGACTCTAAGTCTCAATCCGGATACGTATTTCTCTTGAACGGAGCATCAGTTAGTTGGAGGAGTTCGAAACAACCTGTGGTGGCTGGATCAACGACAGAGGAGGAATATGCTGCTGCTTCAGAAGCAGCGCAGGAAGCGGTTTGGATGAAAGAGTTCATAACAGAACTAGGTGTGGTTCCTAGTGCATTGGACCCAATGGTGATCTATTGTGACAACAATGGAGCCATAGCCAACGCCAAGGAACCGAGGTCTCACAAGAATTCCAAGCATATTAAGCGCCAGTTTTACTCCATCCGCGAGCATGTCAAGGATGGAGATATAAAGATTTGTAAAGTACACACGGACCTAAATGTAGCAGATCCGTTGACTAAACTTCTCCCTAGGGCAAAACATGATCAACACCAGAACTCCATGGGTGTTAGATTTATCACTATGTGAACTAGATTATTGTATCTAGTGCAAGTGGGAGACTGAAGGAAATATGCCCTGAGAGGCAATAATAAAGTTGTTATTATGTATTCCTCGTATATGATAGATGTTTATTTTACATGCTATAATTGTATTGATCGGAAACATCAATAGATGTGTGTTTAATAAACAAAAAGGGTTCCTAGTTATGCCTCTCTTATAGACTAGCTTGTTGATTAACTGGAAGATCAAGGTTTTCTGATCATAGACATTGGATGTTGTTAATAACAAGGTCACATCATTTGTGAAATGATGTGATGAACATTCATCCGAATTATAGCATTACAATCAAGTCATTATGTTTATATTGCTATAACATCATACGAAGTAATCTTTATCCTTAGACCATGAGATCATGTTAATTGCTAACACCAGAAGAGTATCTTGATAACATCAAACGTCACACCGTAACAGGGTGACTATAAAGATGGGTTCCGTGCTACGAAGGTGTTATGTTGAGGATCATGGATCAAGAGTGGAATTTGTCAATCCTGATGCCGGATAGATATACTCTGGGCCCTCTC
The DNA here is from genome assembly GCA_910589775.1 of Avena eriantha. Taxonomy (NCBI): domain Eukaryota; kingdom Viridiplantae; phylum Streptophyta; class Magnoliopsida; order Poales; family Poaceae; genus Avena; species Avena eriantha. The sequence goes on from OU342742.1 coordinate 355,360,662, forward strand.
GGTGATATCACATTAAGATAGCTTGCAAGCAAGTGATGTGATCACTAGAATGTTATATCATAGGAACGAGAAAAGAGTGCATGTCGATAACGAGATCAAACTAGGTATTTGGATTCCGACGATCGAATCTCGGACATGTATTATATCATGAGACAAAGGGATTAAGTTACTAGCGTTAAGGGTTCTCACAATCACAGAAGTCATCGTTGAATCTGCAGGAGTCGGTATGGATCTCCAGGTCCCGCTTCTGATTATTGATATGAGAGGAGTCTCAATCATGTCTGCATTATTCACGAACTATAGGGTGACACACTTAAGAGTTACTGGACACCATTTTGGACTACATATGTTTCAGACGAAAGAATTTCAAAGTGCAGGAATTGCTTCGATAGAAACCAGACTTGTTTCGGGTGAAATTGCAGAAAGTGGTTCTGCATGTGATATTGAAATATTGCAAGGGGTTTTATGTGAATGTTTGTTAATTAAAGTAATTAACAAAATTCTGAATAAATATAATAAAAGATTTTTATTAAATGAGAGAGCATTAAACTTAGAGAATTTGAATGCATTTAAAGTGGAGACTTTAAAAGAGAATGTGAAGGGGCATTTTAATGTGGAGGAGTTACCACCACATGAATGGGGGAGGTGAGGGGTCACCCCCCATGGGGCGCCGGCCATGTGGAGGGGTACCCCCCCTCCTCCTATAAAAGGCCCCCTCTTCCTCCTTCTTCCTCACACCTCCTTGTAAAGGATCACTCTCCCCCTCTAGAATTATTCCCCCATGGTCTCGGATTAGCAAGATACATGTTCCCGGTGGCATTTCGTCTGGAAGGAGTTGTTGCTTCAGCTGCATCGCTAGAGAGAGGAGGTGGAGGTTGTCCGGTGGCTTGAACGTGCGTGCGAGGACAGATGCGCTGCTGATTTGCGGCGCTCGGACTTCGACACGACCTTGAGATTGGCAAGTGTACGACTACATCAACCACGAGTTCCTACTCATTAACAACACTCGTTGTCTTCAAGGGTAAGTTCTCAATGGATGTATGTCCGCCCGTTGCTCTGTATCTAGTATATAGATCTTGGCGTGTAGTTCTCATCATAGGGAATTTTTTGTTTTCTATGCTGCAGACCCAACAACAACCATGTAGCTGGTCTGGCAGTGTCGTCATAGGGCTTGATGGTCTTATTGATCCGGAGACCCCTGGGGTAAGTTATGGCATGTATTACTGGTCCAAACGAAACATGGCCCTAGGTAGGGGAGCTCCCGTGCCTCTTGGATCTTGTCTAGCCGTGAACGTGCATCGTACAGCTGCGGTTGCTTCCCTTTTCCATCATGGGGAGGAGAATTGTGGTGTGATCCTTGGGATCCACCATGCCTTCTGCCATGATGGCTACTTGGTGGCGACGGTGGCGGCGGCGGTGGCGGGTTATCCTTCTTGCTTCTCCCTCCATGCGAGTCCTCACGCTTGTCAGATGTGGTGCTTCCTTGTGGGATCTGCTCCTATGTCCTTTATTGCCGCTGTACTCTCCGCCATGCCGAGTTTGCCCACCCTGGTCACGTATGATGATGCCGACCCAGGGACATCTTGGAGGTGGCATCCTTGTGTGGTGGCGCGGCTGTTGTTCCTCGTGACGTTGGGATGGCAGGGGTGGTAGCGATCGATGAGGGCGAGCCTTTTCTCCCTTGTCGGAAGATATGGGTATGGCATAAGCCCTGTTATGCGCATCCCTCCGCCTTCGCTCCGTGGAGCCTGTATGGGATCCTTCATCGCGAGGAGATCTTGGCCTTCGCCGGCTGTTTAGGGTTGACTAGCAAATCTCTGGATTGGACTCAAGCCTTTGTGAGGTGGCCTTCTCCAGCTGTTTCCAAGCCTTGCCTACAAGGTCACAGACCTCAGCCACTGCTTCTAGCGACCTATCCTGTTCTAGGAGGGTCCTGGCGATGACCATGTTGAGGGCGGGGGTTGGAATCACTTGTCTCCCCTCTGAATCAATGTATGGGGTGGCCTTTGCCGGTTTGGATGCGTCCCATCCCAACGTGCGTTGAATGCCTGAGTCTTCTACAACGTGAGCTGGTGCCTTCTTAGCCTTGTGCTTTAACAACAACTGCTTGTATTCAACCTCCATTGCTCTTGCTGCCTTGATGGATTGCTGCGCCTTGGCCAAATCTCTGTCTAGCTGGGCGCCCTGTTCTGCGATACATTTGGCCACCATGAGGATTTCTGCATGTTTCTCATTGAGCTCTGTAACATTCTGAATATGGGTGACGGTAATAGGCACGACGAGGAGTGGACCGTACATCACCCTATCGGTGGGAGTAACCAATGGGTTGCCGGCTGCAAACGTTGATGGTGGCAGTGGCTGCAGATTTGTTTGCATGGAAATACTAGGGCCTGTGGTGAGTTCCTGCGCCTGCTGCGGTGGAATCACTGGAGGGGGCATGGCCTTGTCCGGACCTGGAGGATTAGCGGCGTTCTTTGGTTGTAACGCTCTGGTAAGCGCATGCGTGGGCAGAGCTCTTTTAGGTTCCGGTTCCTATCCGTCTTCTTCCATCACGTTCCCGATGGTGACTAGCACCTGGCGAGAAGTGGTGGCTTTCTCGGCATGATCCTCCTTCTCGATCTCCTGCTCGATCTCCCTCATAACAACATCGTATTCCTCCAAGTTATCATCTAAGCTGCCGCCATCCATGTTGATGTCGGCGTATAGTGCGTTGAGCACTGAGTCTGAGTTGGCTTTAGTGTAGTTGGTGGCGGAGGTGGAGGGGGGTGGCGGAGGGTCGTTGTTGTTGCCTCCACCGGCCTCAGGGCCAGGCATGGCCTTGGTGTTCTCCTCGACGTCCATGTACTCGTTGATAGTTGTGACCATCTAGCCGAGGGTGAGTGAGTCGGCGCCCTGCCGCCTCCCGAGCGTATGCCGAAGGAGCGTTCCGGGCGTGAGCCCTTCCACAAAGTGGTAGACAAGTTCGTCAACAGGGTCACCCTCCAGTGTTTCCCTTACCCTTATCCATCTGGAAAGGTATTCACGGGGAGATTCTCCATCCCTCTGAATACATCTGGCCAGATCGAAGATGGTAATGATGCCAACAAAGTGTGACCTCCACATCTCTAATGCTCGGGGAAGCCAAGCGGATCTACAGGGTCCTTCCACCGTTATATCCTGCACAAGGGTGGTTTGGGTGGGCCTTGAATTTTTCTAACCTGAGGCCGTATACTCCAGAGAGAGATATAACCCAGATTCTTCCACGAACATGTCCTTCCCGTAGGAGGTCTGTGCGGGCCTTTACGAGTTTCTGACTTCGTCGGAGCTAGGACCCTAGTCAGTTTCGCCGATGAATATGTGGATGTGTCCGACTGGGATGAACGAGCAGCGGGTAGGGTTCGTCTTTGCCGGGACCCAGAACTTTTCTAGAGGGACGATCAAGACGTTGCCGGAGAAGAGGATGCACCCAATGGCTATGGTGTCACTGATTCCTGCGAAGAGCTTGGACCTTGCCCTGTGTAAAGCTTGAAGCGCCTCTTGCCCCATAGTGGGTGTAAACTGTCGTGGTATCCCGACGAGTACACCATGGAGGGGTCCTCATAGAGTTTTTTTAGAGACGTGGGGTAAGGCGGGGAGTTGGCGGGTACGAGGTAACACACACTACAAGAATCTGGACAATCCGTGACGTTTTTTATGATGCGACCTAAAAATGTCGCAGATTCCTGATGTTCTAGAACGTTTCGTTGTAACAAGCTCCAAGCCCCTCCAGCCCGGTTATCCATGACGTTCCTTATTTTTGTCGTGGAAAATTCGTCGCAGATTTCGTCCTAGGCCCTGAAGCCTAGTTTGCCATTTCGTCTGGTCCAAATTTCGTCGTGGAATTCGTCACGACACATATTCAACAGTTTTTTCGTATCGACCGTCTCCTCCGTGCTTCAACCCCACCTGTCAGTGCACTATGCACTGTAGCACTTCACAAATTTTTTAGCTGGTCCCACATATGATTCTGTTTGATCAAAACTTGCATACAGTGCATGACTAGTTCACGCGCTAGTTCCGAAAAAAGCCCATTGATCCAAACTTGAAGTGGCGGTTCCGCTTCTTCTCCCTCATCTCCTCGTCTCCTTGCAGTGGCAGTTCTGCTTCATCTCCCTCGTTTGTTCTCCTCTTCTTCTTGTCCTCGCAGTGGTAGTTCTTCTTTCTTCCTCCATCAAAACATTCCCACGGGTAAGCCATGGCCAGTAGCTAGATGAAGAGGAACTGGTCCGATCTCCCGGCCGACCCACTTCGCAAGATCGCCGACTACTTGCTGGAGAAAGAGGAGTATGTGGACACCTATGCTTCTTGTCAGGAAGTCTACATCGATTGGCGCCACACTTTAAAGGTGCCTGAATTCCATCTCAACAACTGGATCATGATAGATCACACACTTCTAGACGTTGGTCACTTCACCTTCCTCAACCTTGCCACTGGTCGTTTCTTCAGGATGAATCTAATGGACGTCCATCGCAGGTTCACATTCACATCCGATATATATATAACATTCATTTATTTGTATTTTCCATTGTAAACATCTTAGTGCTAACTGATGTCCTCTTCTTGCAAAAGATTCTACTTCGTCAATGTTTCTTGTGGCGTCATCGTGCTTGCTCAGAGGGTGGAGCCGTACAAGATTCGGCTTCTAAACCCAATCACTCATAAGTCTAACACTGAGTTTCAAGCACACATACCATCTCATCTTCTACAATTTGTCGTCGTGATGAAGTCCCCGACGATGGTGTTCGTTTGCACAGATTATCCAGATCATATTGCATGGGCCGATGAGAAAACCCCAGAGGGGCAAATCAATGAATAATTTGGAGAAGGATTGTATTCGCCACCACCAGATATGTTTCTGGTCTGCATGACGGCATTTCGAGGGGAAGTATATGCATTACTTGAGAATGGAATCATCATGTTGACCAACATCTAGTTAGAGCAGCGAGCGAGCACTGTCATGATGGCCAAAATAATTTTAGCCCCAGTCTTTGAATAGGTACGCGGTGGCTACAGATTTTACCTAGTGGTGTCAGATGGTGATCTACTTCTTGTGTTGAACGTGGATTTCGCCAAAGGGAAACCGGTGTTGTACCAGGTGGACACGGAGAACCGCTCTCTCGAGGCTGTCAGTGACATTAGAAGTCGTGCCCTCTTCATTGATTGCCATCGGTCTATCTCCATTGACACCAGGTTAAACCCCACAAACAAACCTGGTTGCATATACCACAGGAATTATATCAGACTTTATGATCATGAGGTTCAAGCTTGGGAAGAGGAACCAACAACGGTAACGTATGGCTTAAGTCTGGAATATACACCGAGGCCTTACCCTCTGGACGAGATACTGGCAGCACATTGCAGATGGAGAGAGTTCCCTGAACATGTGTTGCAGCACGCGGGAGCCAACGACGATGGAAAATATAGGGGAGGATGAATCCTATATTCATCCTAGGTTATTTGCTAGCATTTTTAGGTCTATTTTGCAAAGTAGAAATTTGTACTGTACTTTTATTATTTTGATCAGCAGTATGTGTACTACCTTTCAGATAAAATTGTAATGTATTTAATTTTAGTACTTTCAGAATTCAAAGTATTTATTATTAGCAGCTTCTTTCAGAATTCTCTGTGTTAGCTTTCAGAATTATGTGCAAGTACTATCTTTCAACTTTTACAATCATAGTACTCAAGTTGTTGTAATTACTGATTCAAAAAATCTAACGGAGATCAGAGTCTCATCATGGAAATCTCTCGAACTCGCAATGAGGGACGCTCTCGCGAGCAGCCCAAACGACCGGAATGCATGTGGATAGGAAATCATTCAAAATTCTTTTGTACTAGTAGCTTCCATATAATCCTTTGAGTAGCTTCCTGTTCACACAATCATAACCATACCCAGCAAAATGTTCAAAGCATAGACTAAACAGGCAAATATATTATATATATACACTAGGTTTCAAAAGACTAATCAACTGTTGCAGACTACGTCGTACTAGTTAAGCTTAAGAGTTCCCAACCACAACTACCCTCTAGCTGGTCTTGAACACAAACTTCACATCCAACATCTCTTATGGGTCTTCCTGCCAGTGATTAGCATAGCTTGTCCAACCTTTAGATCATCTTCACTCTCATTGAATTTCTTCCACCCCTGATTTCTGAAGACAGCACGACCATCTGGGTCAGTCTTGTACGAAATTGGGGTGATGTCAAAATCTCCTAGTTGTACTCTAGCCACGCCATCATCAGGGATGCCCATGGAGGAAACCAATTGCATAGGTAATCTCTGTGATGTCGCGTCATGGATTAAAAAGAAGAAGTAATCATGTCAGACAACGACCACCACAAGTTATATATGGAGCCATACAAGGAACAAACAAAAGGTAGTTGCCATACCATCTTATGTTGGACAAGATTTGTCCTTGTCAAATGGGTCACAAATGGAACCCTGATGAAGGTGTTGATTGGCGGTAGGGTAGCTAGGAGGTGTTCCTTCTCATCATCGGTAAGGTGGCAGCTTTGGGCAACAACCGTAGATTCATATACATCTTCCTCGCCACCAAGACCACATATATAGAGAACAGTTATCCTTGGCACAAGTCTTGTCAAAGAAAAACATAACATTTCTTCCCCGGTAAGATTATTATGTGTAATGAATTCCTTCCATCCTTCACCTCCCATGATAGTCATGTTCTTTCTTTTCTCGAGCTCAATCTTGTAGGTGCGCCCAAGCACCTTGAAGGGCACACTCTCACGTTCAGCTGAGGCTAGATTGAACATGAACCTTGAATTGCATGGCACAGTTTGTGCACCAAAAACAAAAGAATCAGACATTAAACAAACGGTTACAGACTTACAGTGTAGTTTGAAAGAAAATTGTTTGTTACCACTTACCATTGAGTTCTGCAACCCCTCTGACTCTGACAAGTAGATACAAAAGGACATGCCCGATGACAACCTAGATTCGCAATTCCTCTTGCATACTAGACACGACGCTAGATCCTGTTAGGCAATAAATGATGAATGTCTAAATGATATATGGAACTAAATCCCAAAAGAAATAGACTATATATATACATTAAACGTATTATAATTTAAACAGTTGAGTTGGTATCCTATTTTTCTTATCTTTGGCGATTCTAACAACCAAATCATCAGGTGCTCTGAACCTCGCTTTCTTAGGTCTCTTGACTAGTTGCTTCACATCATCATTAGATGTTGTGAACCTCACTTTCTTAGGTCTCTTGACTACAGGTTGCTTCACATCATCATCATCATCATCGGATGTGACATCGATTAAGTCAGCATTGGTTTTAGAAACCTAAATGGACATTGCAGTAATTAGAATTAATGTTTTGTTTTGCTGCTATACAGTAGGTTTAACTACTATCTTAGAGTTAGTAGCAACAATTTTAAAACCTGCATTTCAATGCTATGTTGTATAGTAGGCTCCTTCTGCATCAGCCCTTCCATTTTGCAGTATTCATAGTTTCTACAGGCGCCTCTTTCTAATTCTTCCCTTGACAGTGCATCCATTTGGAAACTTGCAAACCAGAAGAATCAAATAATAATTAGTGAACTACAAAAATCAAGTTTAAAAGCATATGGTTTGGTCATAACTACAAGCATCAACCAATGAGATGAATCTGTATATACCAAGGAGCATGTACAACCATAGTGGCAATGCAAAGACAATAAGTAGATGCCTATCATCCCATCAAGAGTCAAAGTGCCACTTTTTCATCATTGACCAGTTGTAAATAGTGAAAATCACAAGATTATCCCTTAGCACTAATGTACCTATGAAAAACATCAATTTGGGCCTCATACTATCAAAGCACACATAAATCAATGAGATAATCGAACATATAGCAAGAAGAAAGCACAAAAAATGTGTTTGTACAAAACACATGCTATATGCACATTATCCCATGGACAGAGATAGTGCCACCCTTTAATCATTGGCCAAATGCATGTGAAGAGAATACAATGACCTACATCAATATATAATGTGGGCTCCATAGTAGGATAGCACACACAAGTCAATGAGATGAATCTGTATCTACTAAGGAGATGTAGAGCCATAGTGGTTGTACAAAGACACTAAGTAGATGGAGATCATCCCATCAACAAGCTATGTGCAACATATTAGTCATTGGCCAGTTGTAAACAGTTAATACCTAAGATTATCCATCAACACTAACATATAGCTATAAACAACAATTTAGGGCATTAATTTGGCGACTACTTCAAGATCATCCAGTGACATAGACAACAATGCTGCCGCCCTACCCTAGAACGAGGCGGTGACACCAAGGCCAAGATCCATCGTCGGTGACATAGATGGAGCACTGATGTAGTGAAACTAGAACAAGGAGGTGACATGGTAAAGGGAAGTAGGTCGAGGAGGACTTATGTTGCAGCTGTCGTTGCCGGGAGGGGAGGGTGGTTGGTCGTTGCTGGGAAGGGGAGGGGAGGTGATTTGGCCATCGCAGGTGAGGGGAGGGGATTTGGTCGTCTCCGGGGAGGGTACAAGAGGGAGCGGATTTGTCCATCGCCAAGGAGGGGAGGGGATGGGATTTGTCCGTCGCTGGGGAGGGTCGGGGAGGCGATTCGGCTGTTGCTGGAGAGGGTTTTCCCAGGGCTGGGAGGTGAGTGGATTTGGGCTAGTGTGGAAGGGTCCTGTAATACCCAATGACAGGTGGGGCCCACGCTGGAGCTAACGAGTGGCCCCATAATGAGCTGTTGCGCCGACTGCACCGCACCAGACCACACCAGACCGCACTGCACCGCGCCATGCCACACCACACCGCGCAGCCATCGTCCCTGCCGTCACATCTCCATCACCGTCATTGTCGTTGCTGCCACATCTCGGCTGCCATGGGGATGCGCAAGCCGACAGGAGAGGGCGACGTTGTTGACCAGGTAAATTAGGTCTTGCTCCATCCCTGAATCTGTTCTACCTAGGGCTCTAGCAGTTAGGGGAATTTAACTATTTCAATGACTTGTTCTGCGGAGTTGGGTTGGAATTGATGGGGAGCTACTAATTTCCATCCTAGATCAAGAGATTGGTGGGAAGGATCTAGATCCTAGTTGGACATGCTAGTGCAACCATGTTCCTGTATGAAGGTTGCCTCCTATGGTGCAGACTTGGTAGAATTTTTTTTGGTTGTGCAGATGAGGTTTGATGTTACTTGTACTAGATGGACAACCCATGGCTAGCATAGATGCAGCGGATGGTTTCCCAGCTATGTAAGAAGGCAGATGGTAAGATGATGATTGAGATGAGGCTGGCAGATAGAGACACGGATCTGCAAATATCTAAACCGAGGTTGAAGAAAATGAGAAAAGAAATGGAATGCAAGCATGTTTGGTTCATGATGATGCTTAGTGTGGCAGTGACTTTAGGGTGTGTTCTTCTTTTTGTTGTTGGCAATTGTGGAAATAAGTATTGAATTATGGATGTATTCTGCTTCCTCTTGGTTATTTTGACATTTTAGAAATCAGTAAGAGGAATCAGTTTGTTGGATGCTTAGTTAGCTAGCTAGCTAGTCAGTTGTTTTTAGTATTCATGAGATGTATTTAAATTGTTGTACCAAACTTGTTGAAACTAGGAAAAATCATGGTTGCAAAAGTAATGTGTATTTATATTTTGTTGATTTCAAACATGGTGCAACTAGAAACAATAACCATGGATTTTGTATATTGATGCAAAACCAGGAACAATCGCGTGTGTGTTTCTGAAAGATTCACACTAAAAAAATATTTTGAAATGTCGGAAATATGTGCAACCAAGAACAATCATAACAAACAACTTAAAAGGTACTGACAATATATATAGGTACTAGTTAAATAGGTTCGATCACAACCATCGCATACTACTAGTAGTACTTAATAATTACGCAACCCAAACGATATACTATAACCGTACACCCATTACATAAATAGGAGGCAACAGCAGGCAACAGGCAACATGAGGCAACAGATGCAACAGGAGGCGGCAGCAGAGGCAACACCAGGCGGCAGCAGGAGGCAGCTGAGGCAGCAGGAGCTAGCAGTTAGGGCCATAGAGCAATGTGACCGAGGTTGGCATACTTTCTCACGTAAACCATGAGGGCAACAATGTTGGCTTTCGTACGATTCGCACGCCGCTGTCCTCCACAGGAAATACCCTCGGCATGTTGCACGATGTTGTTCAGGTCTTCCGCAATCCTTCTTGCGCAGAAGGGGCACATGTACTAGTTTGCACCTCGGCGGAAGGGGAACCTCCCATTCCTCATTTGCTTTAGGATGTGGCGGCTTTTTGCGTGCCTGGACCACATACTTTCACCGACATTGTTATGTGGTTCCTGTGAATAAGCAACTAGAGAGAAGAAGTTAGTGAATGAAAAAATATATTCTCCCAAGATCATGAGATCAAACTAGGAAAGGGCTGTGTTGAGAGATTAATTTTAGCATGTGCGCACGGATTTTGAACAAACTAGTCAATCAAACATATATCTGGTTTGCATACTTATATGCTAAAACAAGTGCTATATAAAATTATACTGTTCTTCCAAATAGTTTGAAAGAATCTATACAAGTTTCAGTATATAAAGATACATCCAATTTTTAACAAAACTGAGACTTTCTTTTTTAGGATAGATGGAGTAATTCTTTCCATTTATCTTATCAGTAAATTGGTAAAACAAAAAGAAGTTAAGACTAGCTAGTTTTATTCAGATTAAACATGGTATAAATAGGAATTTGTTTTCTCCTAAATATAAATTATGAATTTAACAATTTGCTTCCCTAAACAAATAACAGAGATGGACTACACAGAGAAATTTAATTTATCAGCATTATTTTAATGCATATGTTCATATAAATACACAACTTACTATAACAGAGATTGGATAAAACATTCATGATACAGTATTTAGCATATATACTCCACTTAAGTTAAAATTATATTGTTTTCTTTCAAATAATTTGAATGAATATCTATACAAGTTTCAGTACATATAAAGATATATCCAAATTTTAATAAGAAATCTGAGACATCCTTTTTTAGGACAGATGGAGTAATTATTTCCACTCATCTTATCATTAAATTGGAAAAACAAAAAGAAGTTATGACTAGAACATGGTACAAAAAGGAATTTTCTTTCTCCTAAATATACTCAGTTAATTAGGAATTTAACAATTTGTTTCCCTAAATATAACCGAGATGGACATTTATCTACATTTTAATGGATTTGTTCATATGATTTGTTTCCCTGATTATAACAGAGATGGAGATTAAATTTATGTTAATGTAGTCAGGAGCTCGTATGATTACAATATATATATATGTGTGTGTGACTTTTATCATAAAAATCAAACTATACATTAAACAACATGAACAAAACCTAGATAAGAGATCTCTGAACTCCACATAAAATTATATCACTAGAAAATATCGATCGAAATGACCAACAAAAGATGAGCATGCATAGAACTACTAGGCGCCTAGAACTACTAGGGCCAGATCAAATCAAACGAGAAAATATGCTACTGGAATGACTAGGGGCAGATCAAAACGACCAATAAAACATGAGCATAGAATTACTAGGAAGAGAACAAACTAATTAATCAAACTCTACAAGATCAGAAAACCCTACAAATTAAAATATGAATAGTAAAATTTGAAAACCCCATTCATAGTTCAGATATAATTACCTCCGGTTCTCTGTCACTGGGTTCTTGCTCGAACGCGAATGGATCCGTAGGTTCTTCATCCTCGCTGTCGTCGAACTAACATTAGTGCACCTTGTTATCTACAACCGCCACCGGATCGGTAACCGCTTCCTCTTCGACCTGGTTATCTACTTCCTTCTAGACGATGGCATTGGCGTCCTCGGCGATAATGAACTTGGCATCCTCGGCGACCACCGGTCTTGATCTCCTCATCTTCACAAGAAAATGATCTCGTACTTGTTCCTAGGGTTTCCTTCTGTTCTTTGGAGTGCATGGAAGAGTGGGATGGAGTGTGGAGAAATTACTGGGAGACGTTGGGATACCGTGTGGCTGATGTATGTTAAATGACTGGGAGACGATGGGGGCAACTGGGTGGCAGGAGCGCACGTGGGTGGGAGACATGTACATCGCACATGTCAAAGAAAAAAGCACGAGTGGGAATGCAAAACGCACGTATACACAGCTCGATTTCTTTTGCAGTTAATGGAAAATGCAAAACCCACACTCGATTTAATTTCCCCTAAATTATTCAGTAAATCATTGTTACTCTAGATACTCCATGTATGCATGCATGCAGACCAAAAAGATTTCCAACGTGTTTTTTTCCAAAACCACATTGATATCTGATGACCACACACACTTCATGGTTTTCCCCTTGGATCCCCCCTAGAGTTTGCATATTGCATATGCGTTCTTTTCCTAAACCACATTGATATCTTATGATCACACACACTCAAGTGGATTCGGTGATTCAACTTATGTCACACTAGTGTGTTTTTGCTCTCTATATATATGACCATGATGGTTTGAAACATATATATATATATCCACTAGATAGTCATTGTTATTAATGATCCACATGACCACATTGATCATATCTATACATGACCACACACACACTACTCTAGTGGATTATATTCGGCGATGCAACTTCTCTGTCACACTGGTGCATTATTGCAATGTGTGGGAGTTAATTTCCTATGTGTGTTTTGCTTCTTCTACACTATGGTTTTCCACTTGGATCCCCCATAGAGTCATTGCATGCACATTATATTGCATATGTGTTCTTTTCCAAAACCACATTGATACCTGATGACCACACACACTCTAGTGGATTCTGTGATTCAACTTCTGTCACACTAGTGTGTTTTTGGTCTCTATATATATCATGATGGTTTGACATATGTATATATATATGGATCATCCCCTAGATTGATTGCATGTGTTCATTTCCTAAACCACACATTGATATATATCTCTCCATTAGATAGTCATTATTGATGATCCACTTGACCGCAATGATCATATCTATACATGACCACACACACACACTACTCTACTGGATTGTATTCTGTGATGCAACTTCTGTATCACACTAGTGCATTAAATGCGTGGGAGTTGATTTCATGTGTTTTGCGTCTTCTACACCATGGTTTTCCACTAGGATCCCCCATAGAGTCATTGCATGCACATTATATTGCATATGTGTTCTTTTCCAAAATCAAATTGATATCTGATGACCACACACACTCTAGTGGATTCTGTGATTTAACTTCTATCACACTAGTGTGTTTTTGGTCTCTATATATATGACCATGATGGTTTGAAACATGTATATATACATATGGATCATCCCCTAGAGTGATTTGCATGTGTTCTTTTCCTAAACCACACATTGATACATATATCTCTCTCCACTAGATAGTTATTATTGATGATCCACATGACCACATTGATCATATATATACATGAGAACACACACACTACTCTAGTGAATTATATTCTGTGATGCAACTTCTCTATCACACTGGTCCATTATTGCAATGTGTGGGAGTTGATTTCACGTATTTTGCTTCTTCTACACCATGGTTTTCCACTTGGATCCCCCATAGAGTCATTGCATGCACATTATATTGTATATGTGTTATTTTCCAAAACCAGATTGGTATCTGATGACCACACACACTCTAGTGGATTATCTGTTTCAACTTCTATCAGACTAGTGTGTTTTGGGTCTCTATTTATATGACCCTGATGGTTTTACACATGTATATATATATGGATCATCCCCTAGAGTGATTGCATGAGTTATTTGCCTAGACCACACATTGATATATATTATATAAATATATATATATCCACTAGATAGTCATTATTGATGATCCACATGACCACATTGATCATATCTATACATTATATTCTATGATGCAATTTCTCTATCACGTTGGCGCATTAAATGTGTCGGAGTTGAATTCCTATGTGTGTTTTTCTTCTTCTACGCCGTGGTTTTCCACTTGGATCCCCCATAAAGTAAACGCTTGCACATTATATTGCATATGTGTTCTTTTCCAAAACCACATTGATATCTGATGACCACACACACTCCATTGGATTTTGTGATTCAACTTCTGTCACACTAGTGTGTTTTTGGTCTCTATATATATTACCATGATGGTTTGACTCATGTATATATATGGATCATCCCCTAGAGTGATTTTCATGTTTTCGTTTCCTAAACCACACATTGATATATATATATATATCTCCACTAGATAGTCATTATTGATGATCCACATGACCACATTGATCATATCTATACATGACCACACAAAAACTACTCTAGTGGATTATATTCTTTGGTGCAACTTCTCTGTCACACGGGTGCATTATTGCAATGTGTGGGAGTTGATTTGATGTGTTTTGCTTCTTCTACACCATGTGACGAGGGATTAACTCGTCAATGCCCATTTTTATGGACATGGGTTTTGGGGAAGGAGGGAGCGCTGGAGGCATCAATCGGCTAGTAAACAAGCACACAGGGACGCAAGTTTTACCCTGGCTCAGGCCTCGTAGAGGTCCCTACTCCTCCTTGTCTGCTCTTGGAATTATCGAGGGAGTCAAAAGTTACAGGGGCATGCATATGCGATCTGGCAATGTTGTGTAAACTAGGGTTGTGATTGTCTAGATCTGTTGTCTATTGTGGCGATCTACCCTTCTTGTTGGACCCTCCTAGCCTTTATATATGGGGAGGCTAGGTCTCAGGTACCCATACGAGTAGGTTACAAGTTGTATTCAAACTCTAGTATTGATATTTCCTTGTCTTGTGTGTTTGGGAGTCCGTGTCCGTATGGACTTCATACCACCCGAACTGTCTTGGGAATCATGGACCTTGATATATCTTCGAGTGGACCTTCCGTCGGGCCGCACCAGGTAGGCCAATAGTAGGTGTCCATAGGGCATACGTATGTTAGTAGCCCCCAAATGTCCATTTGAATCGTAGATTCGGGTGGAAACTTAGTTGATCTTGAATCTTGCATTAGGATGTCAGAGTCGACAATTGTGTCGAGTGCGAAGCACTCACCCGGAAGTTCATCGGGTCAGCCAAATTTGTAGCCATTCATATGGATGATGGTAAACGTGCCTAGTGCGCTCGACAGATCGGGGCTAGTTAATTGCTCTAGGGAAAAAACAACGTCACCTACTCAAACTAGAGTCCCCGGACTCGAATTCAGAAATTGCTGGAGTAGTTCGACTCATGCCACGAAGGCCTTACTGAGCCGAACTCCAGTTGATAAGTATGTGTACCCAACACGTCCGTCAGAATTTTCTTCATGTCGTGGACGCTATATTTCTAGTAGAGCGCAGCGGATGCGGTTGCGAGGCCATCAGATTAGATCTAGGTTTTATCATTTCATCGTAGACACAGCATATGAATGTTTATCACCACGAAGATTTTTCCGGTGGCCAAGGAGACATTGTCTCTGAACTTGACATTGCAATGTAAGATGGGCGAAGCCGCCAATGAGTTTGATTGTTGTATGCAAGTAGACATTATGGACGAGTCGATATAATGGACTATGATGTGAACATTTTGTTTTCTATAGGGTGCGGGACCAGCGCTCCCTATGGGAGTAGCCCCTGAGTGTCTGTTCGAGTCGTAGACTCGAGTAGAGACTCATAGTCGTCAGTTACATAGACAAAACAATCCATAAGTGCTTTGGATGATCTGGCGAATGCCATTAATGCCGGCACTTTTTGGAATGCGTGACCAGTGTGCTGTATGGGAGTAGCCCCTGAGTCCTTAGTCGAATCGTAGATTCGAGTGAGGATTCGGAGCATGCCACTCGAAGATCTTGTACATGCATGACCAACGCTCCAGCTTGTAGTAGCCCCCGAGTGTCTGGCGGAGTCGTAGACTCGGGCAGAGAGTCGAGTCTTGTATCTTGTAGACGCAGTCGACAATCACGTGAGGATAAACCACATACCCGGAAGTGCATCGAGTCAGCATCTCATGGATAAGGAGCCAAGAGTCGATGATGTAGTTGGAATCAAAGTAGCGGAGTCATGCGTCGTTTAGCTTGCTGAGTCGACGATGTGGATGGATTCCACGCAGTCGCTTCTACCGGGTGTGCAACCAGCGTCACATCTGTGTAGCATCAAGCGATACAACCATCCGAGGAGGGATTCGACTCGAGTATTGAGTTTATGGCATAGTCGGGTTTTTTGTTGACTCCTGTTAGAGGACCTAATAGAACATCTTGATGTACTCGACGTCCTTGTAGGATGCAGAAAACACAAACAATTGTGAAGCACTTGTATCTTGTAAAAAATATTCGCCGAGTTGATTTCCTATGTGTGTTTTGCTTCTTCTACACCATGTTTTTCCACTTGGATCCCCCATAGAGTCGTTGCATGCACATTATATTGCATATGTGTTCTTTTCGAAAACCACATTGATATCTGATGACCACACACACTCCAGTGGATTCTGTGATTCAACTTATGTCATACTAGTGTGTTTTTGGTCTATATATATATATATGACCATGATGGTTTGACACATGTATATATATATATGGATCATCCCCTAGAGTGATTTGCATGTGTTCTTTTCCTAAACAAAACATTGATATATATATATATCCACTAGATAGTCACTATTGATGATCCACATGACCACATTGATCATATCTATACATGACCACACACACTACTCTAGTGGATTATATTCGGTGATGTAACTTCTCTGTCTCACTAGTGCATTATTGCAATTTGTGGGAGTTGATTTCATGTGTTTTGCTTCTTCTACACCATGGTTTTCCACTGGGATCCCCCATAGAGTCATTGCATGCACATTATATTGCATATGTTTTATTTTCCAAAACCACATTGATATCTAATGACCACACACACTCCAGTGGATTCTGTGATTCAACTTCTGTCACACTAGTGTGTGTTTGGTCTCTATATATATGACCATAATGGTTTGACACATGTATATATATATATATATATATATGGATCATACCCTAAAGTGATTGCATGTGTTCTTTTCTTAAACCACACATTGATATATATATATATATATGTCCACTAGATAGTCATCATTGATGATCCACATGACCACATTGATCATATCTATACATGACCACACACACTACTCTAGTGGATTATATTCTGTGATGCAACTTCTCTATCACGTTGGTGCATTAAATGTGTGGGAGTTGATTTCCTATGTGTGTTTTCTTCTTCTACAACTTGGTTTTCCACTTGGATCCCCCATAGAGTCATTGCATGCACATTATATTTCATATGTGTTCTTTTCCAAAACCACATTGATATCTGATGACCACACACACTCAAGTGGATTTCGTGATTCAACTTCTGTCACACTAGTGTGTTTTTGGTCTCTATATATATGACTATGTTGGTTTGACACATGTATATATATGGATCATCCCCCAGAATGATTTGCATGTGTCTTTTCATAAACCACACATTGATATATATCTCTATCCACCATATAGTCATTTTTATTGATCCACATGACCACATTGATCATATCTATACATGACCACACACACACTACTCTAGTGGATTATATTTTGTGATGCAACTTCTCTGTCACACTGGTGCATTATCGCAATGTGTGCGAGTTGATTTAATGTGTTTTGCATCTTCTACACCATGGTTTTCCACTTGGATCCCCCATAGAGTCATTGCATGCACACTATATTGCATATATGTTATTTTCCAAAACAAGATTGATATCTAATGACCACACACACTCAAGTGGATTCTGTGATTCAACTTCTGTCACACTAGTGTGTTTTTGTTCTCTATATATATGACCATGATGCTTTGACACATGTATATATATGGATCATCCCCTAGAGTGATTGCATGTGTTCTTTTCCTAAACCACACATTGATATATATATATATATATCTCCACTAGATAGTCCTTATTGATGATCCACATGACCACATTGATCATATCTATACATGACCACACACACACAACTCTACTAGATTATATTCTGTGATGCAACTTCTCTATCACACTGGTGCATTAAATGTGTGGGAGTTCATTTCCTATGTGTGTTTTTCTTCTTCTACACCATGTTTTTCCACTTGGATCCCCCATAGAGTCATTGCATGCACATTATATTGCATATGTGTTCTTTTCCAAAACAACATTGATATCTGATGACCACACACACTCCAGTGGATTCTGTGATTCAACTTCTGTCACACTAGTGTGTTTTTGGTCTCTATATATATGACCATGATGGTTTGACACATGTATATATATGGATCATTCCCTAGAGTGATTGCATGTTTTCTTTTCCTAAACCAGACATTGATATATATATATATATCCACTAGATAGTCATTATTGATGATCCACATGACCACAATAATCATATCCATACATGACCACACACACACTACTTTAGTGGATTATATTTTGTGATGCAACTTCTCTGTCTCACTTGTGCATTATTGCAATGTGTGGGAGTTGATTTCATGTGTTTTTCTTCTTCTACACCATGGTTTTCCACTTGGATCCCCCTTAGAGTCATTGCATGCATATTATATTGCATATGTGTTATTTTCCAAAACAACATTGATATCTAATGTCCACACACACTCTAGTGGATTCTGTGATTCAACTTCTGTCACACTAGTGTGTTTTTGGTCTATATATATGACAATGATGTTTTGACACATGTATATATATATATGTATCATCCTCTAGAGTGATTGCATGTGTTCTTTTCCTAAACCACACATTGATATATATATATCTCCACTAGATAGTCATTATTGATGATCCACATGACCACATTGATTATATCTATGCATGACCACACAAAAACTACTCTAGTGGATTATATTCGGTGATGCAACTTCTCTATCACACTAGTCCATTCAATTTATGGGAGTTGATTTCCTATGTGTGTTTCGTTTCTTCTACACCATGGTTTTTTACTAGGATCCCCCATAGATTCATTGCATGCACATTATATAGCATATGTGTTCTTTTCCAAAACCACATTAATATCTACTGACCACACACACTCAAGTGGATTCTGTGATTCAACTTCTGTCACACTAGTGTGTTTTTGGTCTCTATATATATGACCATGATGCTTTGACACATGTATATATGGATCATCCCCTAGAGTGATTGCATGTGTTCTTTTCCTAAACCACACATTGATATATATATATATCTCCACTAGATAGTCCTTATTGATGATCCACATGACCACATTGATTATATCTATACATGACCACACAAAAACTACTCTAGTGGATTATATTCTGTGATGCAACTTCTCTATCACACTAGTGCACTCAATTTGTGGGAGTTGATTTCCTATGTGTGTTTTGCTTCTTCTACACCATGGTTTTTTACTAGGATCCCCCATAGATTCATTGCATGCACATTATATAGCATATGTGTTCTTTTCCAAAACCACATTGATATCTGATGACCACACACACTCCAGTGGATTCTGTGATTCCACTTCTGTCACACTAGTGTGTTTTTGGTCTCTATATATATGAGCATGATCGTTTGACATGTGTATATATATGTATCATCCCCTATAGTGATTTGCTTGTGTTCTTTTCCTAAACAACACATTGATATATATATATATATATCTCCACTAGATAGTCATTATTGATGATCCACATGACCAGATTGATCATATCTATACATGACCACACACACACTACTCTAGTGGATTATATTATGTCATGTGACTTCTTTGTCACACTAGTGCATTATTGCAATTTGTGGGAGTTGATTTCGTCTGTTTTTCTTCTTCTAAACCATGGTTTTCCACTTGGATCCCCCATAGAGTCATGCATGCACATTATATTGCATATGTCTTATTTTCGAAAACCACATTGATATCTAATGACCACACACACTCCAGTTGATTCTGTGATTCAAATTCTGTCACACTAGTGTGTTTTTGGTCTATATATATGACCATGATAGTTTGACACATGTATATATATGGATCATTCCCTAGAGTGATTGCATGTGTTCTTTTCCTAAACCAAAGATTGATATATATCTCCACACGATAGTCATTATTGATGATCCACATGACCACATTGATCATATGTATACATGCCCACACACACACACTACTCTCGTGGATTGTATTCTGTGATGCAACTTCTCTATCACACTGTTGCATTAAATGTGTGGGAGTTGATTTCCTATCTGTGTTTTGCTTCTTCTACACCATGGTTTTCCACTTGGATCCCCCATAGAGTCATTGCATGCACATTATATTGCATATGTGTTATTTCCAAAACCACATTGATATCTGATGACCACACACACTCTAGTGGATTCTGTGATTCAACTTCTGTCACACTAGTGTGTTTTTGGTCTCTATATATCTGACCATGATGGTTTGACACGTGTATATATATATGGATCATCCCCTAGCATGATTTGCATGAGTTCTTTTCTTAAACCACACATTAATATATATATCTCTCTCCACTAGATAGTCATTATTGATGATCCACATGATCACATTGATCATATCTATACATGACCACACACTCACTACTCTTGTGGATTATATTTTGTGATGCAACTTCTCTCTCCACTAGATAGTCATTATTGATGATCCACATGATCACATTGATCATATCTATACATGACCACACACTCACTACTCTAGTGGATTATATTTTGTGATGCAACTTCTCTCTCCACTAGATAGTCATTATTGATGATCCACATGATCACATTGATCATATCTATACATGACCACACACTCATTACTCTAGTGGATTATATTTTGTGATGCAACTTCTCTCTCTCACTTGTGCATTATTGCAATGTGTGGGAGTTGATTTCATGTATTTTGCTTCTTCTACACCATGGTTTTCCACTTTGATCCCCCATAGAGTCATTGCATGCCCATTATATTGCATATGTGTTATGTTCCAAAACCACATTAATATCTAATGACCACACACCCTCCAGTGGATTATGTGATTCAACTTATATCACACTAGTGTGTTTTTGGTCTCTATATATATGACTATGTTGGTTTGACACATGTATATATATGGATCATCCCCTAGAATGATTTGCATGTGTCTTTTCATAAACCACACATTGATATATATCTCTATCCACCATATAGTCATTTTTATTGATCCACATGACCACATTGATCATATCTATACATGACCACACACACACTACTCTAGTGGATTATATTTTGTGATGCAACTTCTCTGTCACACTGGTGCATTATCGCAATATGTGCGAGTTGATTTAATGTGTTTTGCATCTTCTACACCATGGTTTTCCACTTGGATCCCCCATAGAGTCATTGCATGCACACTATATTGCATATATGTTATTTTCCAAAACAAGATTGATATCTAATGACCACACACACTCAAGTGGATTCTGTGATTCAACTTCTGTCACACTAGTGTGTTTTTGTTCTCTATATATATGACCATGATGCTTTGACACATGTATATATATGGATCATCCCCTAGAGTGATTGCATGTGTTCTTTTCCTAAACCACACATTGATATATATATATATATCTCCACTAGATAGTCCTTATTGATGATCCACATGACCACATTGATCATATCTATACATGACCACACACACACAACTCTACTAGATTATATTCTGTGATGCAACTTCTCTATCACACTGGTGCATTAAATGTGTGGGAGTTCATTTCCTATGTGTGTTTTGCTTCTTCTACACCATGTTTTTCCACTTGGATCCCCCATAGAGTCATTGCATGCCCATTATATTGCATATGTGTTATGTTCCAAAACTACATTAATATCTAATGACCACACACCCTCTAGTGGATTATGTGATTCAACTTATGTCACACTAGTGTGTTTTTGGTCTCTATATATATGACCATGATGGTCTGACACATGTATATATATGGATCATTCCCTAGAGTGATTGCATGTTTTCTTTTCCTAAACCAGACATTGATATATATATATATATCCACTAGATAGTCATTATTGATGATCCACATGACCACAATAATCATATCCATACATGACCACACACACACTACTCTAGTGGATTATATTTTGTGATGCAACTTCTCTGTCTCACTTGTGCATTATTGCAATGTGTGGGAGTTGATTTCATGTGTTTTGCTTCTTCTACACCATGGTTTTCCACTTGGATCCCCCTTAGAGTCATTGCATGCACATTATATTGCATATGTGTTATTTTCCAAAACCACATTGATATCTAATGTCCACACACACTCTAGTGGATTCTGTGATTCAACTTTTGTCACACTAGTGTGTTTTTGGTCTATATATATATGACCATGATGTTTTGACACAGGTATACATATATGTATCATCCTCTAGAGTGATTGCATGTGTTCTTTTCCTAAACCACACATTGATATATATATATCTCCACTAGATAGTCATTATTGATGATCCACATGACCACATTGATTATATCTATGCATGACCACACAAAAACTACTCTAGTGGATTATATTCGGTGATGCAACTTCTCTATCACACTAGTCCATTCAATTTGTGGGAGTTGATTTCCTATGTGTGTTTTGCTTCTTCTACACCATGGTTTTTTACTAGGATCCCCCATAGATTCATTGCATGCACATTATATAGCATATGTGTTCTTTTCCAAAACCACATTGATATCTACAGACCACACACACTCAAGTGGATTCTGTGATTCAACTTCTGTCACACTAGTGTGTTTTTGGTCTCTATATATATGACCATGATGCTTTGACACATGTATATATATGGATCATCCCCTAGAGTGATTGCATGTATTCTTTTCCTAAACCACACATTGATATATATATATATATCTCCACTAGATAGTCCTTATTGATGATCCACATGACCACATTGATTATATCTATACATGACCACACAAAAACTACTCTAGTGGATTATATTCTGTGATGCAACTTCTCTATCACACTAGTGCATTCAATTTGTGGGAGTTGATTTCCTATGTGTGTTTTGCTTCTTCTACACCATGGTTTTTTACTAGGATCCCCCATAGATTCATTGCATGCACATTATATAGCATATGTGTTCTTTTCCAAAACCACATTGATATCTGATGACCACACACACTCCAGTGGATTCTGTGATTCCACTTCTGTCACACTAGTGTGTTTTTGGTCTCTATATATATGAGCATGATCGTTTGACATGTGTATATATATGTATCATCCCCTATAGTGATTTTCTTGTGTTCTTTTCCTAAACAACACATTGATATATATATATCTCCACTAGATAGTCATTATTGATGATCCACATGACCAGATTGATCATATCTATACATGACCACACACACACTACTCTAGTGGATTATATTATGTCATGTGACTTCTTTGTCACACTAGTGCATTATTGCAATTTGTGGGAGTTGATTTCGTGTGTTTTCTTCTTCTAAACCATGGTTTTCCACTTGGATCCCCCATAGAGTCATGCATGCACATTATATTGCATATGTCTTATTTTCGAAAACCACATTGATATCTAATGACCACACACACTCCAGTTGATTCTGTGATTCAAATTCTGTCACACTAGTGTGTTTTTGGTCTATATATATGGATCATTCCCTAGAGTGATTGCATGTGTTCTTTTCCTAAACCACAGATTGATATATATCTCCACACGATAGTCATTATTGATGATCCACATGACCACATTGATCATATGTATACATGCCCACACACACACACTACTCTCGTGGATTGTATTCTGTGATGCAACTTCTCTATCACACTGTTGCATTAAATGTGTGGGAGTTGATTTCCTATCTGTGTTTTGCTTCTTCTACACCATGGTTTTCCACTTGGATCCCCCATAGAGTCATTGCATGCACATTATATTGCATATGTGTTATTTCCAAAACCACATTGATATCTGATAACCACACACACTCTAGTGGATTCTGTGATTCAACTTCTGTCACACTAGTGTGTTTTTGGTCTCTATATATATGACCATGATGGTTTGACACGTGTATATATATATGGATCATCCCCTAGCATGATTTGCATGTGTTCTTTTCTTAAACCACACATTAATATATATATCTCTCTCCACTAGATAGTCATTATTGATGATCCACATGATCACATTGATCATATCTATACATGACCACACACTCATTACTCTAGTGGATTATATTTTGTGATGCAACTTCTCTCTCTCACTTGTGCATTATTGCAATGTGTGGGAGTTTATTTCATGTGTTTTGCTTCTTCTACACCATGGTTTTCCACTTGGATCCCCCATAGAGTCATTGCATGCCCATTATATTGCATATGTGTTATGTTCCAAAACCACATTAATATCTAATGACCACACACCCTCCAGTGGATTATGTGATTCAACTTATATCACACTAGTGTGTTTTTGGTCACTATATATATGACTATGTTGGTTTGACACATGTATATATATATGGATCATCCCCTAGAATGATTTGCATGTGTCTTTTCATAAACCAAACATTGATATATATCTCTATCCACCATATAGTCATTTTTATTGATCCACATGACCACATTGATCATATCTATACATGACCACACACACACTACTCTAGTGGATTATATTTTGTGATGCAACTTCTCTGTCACACTGGTGCATTATCGCAATGTGTGCGAGTTGATTTAATGTGTTTTGCATCTTCTACACCATGGTTTTCCACTTGGATCCCCCATAGAGTCATTGCATGCACACTATATTGCATATATGTTATTTTCCAAAACAAGATTGATATCTAATGACCACACACACTCAAGTGGATTCTGTGATTCAACTTCTGTCACACTAGTGTGTTTTTGTTCTCTATATATATGACCATGATGCTTTGACACATGTATAGATATGGATCATCCCCTAGAGTGATTGCATGTGTTCTTTTCCTAAACCACACATTGATATATATATATATATATATATATATCTCCACTAGATAGTCCTTATTGATGATCCACATGACCACATTGATCATATCTATACATGACCACACACACACAACTCTACTAGATTATATTCTGTGATGCAACTTCTCTATCACACTGGTGCATTAAATGTGTGGGAGTTCATTTCCTATGTGTGTTTTGCTTCTTCTACACCATGTTTTTCCACTTGGATCCCCCATAGAGTCATTGCATGCACATTATATTGCATATGTGTTCTTTTCCAAAACCACATTGATATCTGATGACCACACACACTCCAGTGGATTCTGTGATTCAACTTCTGTCACACTAGTGTGTTTTTGGTCTCTATATATATGACCATGATGGTTTGACACATGTATATATATGGATCATTCCCTAGAGTGATTGCATGTTTTCTTTTCCTAAACCAGACATTGATATATATATATATATCCACTAGATAGTCATTATTGATGATCCACATGACCACAATAATCATATCCATACATGACCACACACACACTACTCTAGTGGATTATATTTTGTGATGCAACTTCTCTGTCTCACTTGTGCATTATTGCAATGTGTGGGAGTTGATTTCATGTGTTTTGCTTCTTCTACACCATGGTTTTCCACTTGGATCCCCCTTAGAGTCATTGCATGCACATTATATTGCATATGTGTTATTTTCCAAAACCACATTGATATCTAATGTCCACACACACTCTAGTGGATTCTGTGATTCAACTTCTGTCACACTAGTGTGTTTTTGGTCTATATATATATGACCATGATGTTTTGACACATGTATATATATATATGTATCATCCTCTAGAGTGATTGCATGTGTTCTTTTCCTAAACCACACATTGATATATATATATATCTCCACTAGATAGTCATTATTGATGATCCACATGACCACATTGATTATATCTATGCATGACCACACAAAAACTACTCTAGTGGTTTATATTCTGTGATGCAACTTCTCTATCACACTAGTGCATTTAATTTGTGGGAGTTGATTTCCTATGTGTGTTTTGCTTCTTCTACACCATGGTTTTTTACTAGGATCCCCCATAGATTCATTGCATGCACATTATATAGCATATGTGTTCTTTTCCAAAACCACATTGATATCTAATGACCACACACACTCAAGTGGATTCTGTGATTCAACTTCTGTCACAATAGTGTGTTTTTGGTCTCTATATATATGACCATGATGCTTTGACACATGTATATATATGGATCATCCCCTAGAGTGAATGCATGTGTTCTTTTCCTAAACCACACATTGATATATATATATATCTCCACTAGATAGTCCTTATTGATGATCCACATGACCACGTTGATTATATCTATATATGACCACACAAAAACTACTCTAGTGGATTATATTCTGTGATGCAACTTCTCTATCACACTAGTGCATTCAATTTGTGGGAGTTGATTTCCTATGTGTGTTTTGCTTCTTCTACACCATGGTTTTTTACTAGGATCCCCCATAGATTCATTGCATGCACATTATATAGCATATGTGTTCTTTTCCAAAACCACATTGATATCTGATGACCACACACACTCAAGTGGATTCTGTGATT
Source organism: Avena eriantha (assembly GCA_910589775.1). Taxonomy (NCBI): domain Eukaryota; kingdom Viridiplantae; phylum Streptophyta; class Magnoliopsida; order Poales; family Poaceae; genus Avena; species Avena eriantha. The sequence continues at coordinate 355,387,299 of OU342742.1, forward strand.
CCACTTCTGTCACACTAGTGTGTTTTTGGTCTCTATATATATGAGCATGATCGTTTGACATGTGTATATATATGTATCATCCCCTATAGTGATTTGCTTGTGTTCTTTTCCTAAACAACACATTGATATATATATATATATCTCCACTAGATAGTCATTATTGATGATCCACATGACCAGATTGATCATATCTATACATGACCACACACACACTACTCTAGTGGATTATATTATGTCATGTGACTTCTTTGTCACACTAGTGCATTATTGCAATTTGTGGGAGTTGATTTCGTGTGTTTTTCTTCTTCTAAACCATGGTTTTCCACTTGGATCCCCCATAGAGTCATGCATGCACATTATATTGCATATGTCTTATTTTCGAAAACCACATTGATATCTAATGACCACACACACTCCAGTTGATTCTGTGATTCAAATTCTGTCACACTAGTGTGTTTTTGGTCTATATATATGACCATGATAGTTTGACACATGTATATATATGGATCATTCCCTAGAGTGATTGCATGTGTTCTTTTCCTAAACCACACATTGATATATATCTCCACACGATAGTCATTATTGATGATCCACATGACCACATTGATCATATGTATACATGCCCACACACACACACTACTCTCGTGGATTGTATTCTGTGATGCAACTTCTCTATCACACTGTTGCATTAAATGTGTGGGAGTTGATTTCCTATCTGTGTTTTGCTTCTTCTACACCATGGTTTTCCACTTGGGTCCCCCATAGAGTCATTGCATGCACATTATATTGCATATGTGTTCTTTTCCAAAACCACATTGATATCTGATGACCACACACACTCTAGTGGATTCTGTGATTCAACTTCTGTCACACTAGTGTGTTTTTGGTCTCTATATATATGACCATGATGGTTTGACACGTGTATATATATGGATCATCCCCTAGCATGATTTGCATGTGTTCTTTTCTTAAACCACACATTAATATATATCTCTCTCTCCACTAGATAGTCATTATTGATGATCCACATGATCACATTGATCATATCTATACATGACCACACACTCACTACTCTAGTGGATTATATTTTGTGATGCAACTTCTCTCTCCACTAGATAGTCATTATTGATGATCCACATGATCACATTGATCATATCTATACATGACCACACACTCATTACTCTAGTGGATTATATTTTGTGATGCAACTTCTCTCTCTCACTTGTGCATTATTGCAATGTGTGGGAGTTGATTTCATGTATTTTGCTTCTTCTACACCATGGTTTTCCACTTTGATCCCCCATAGAGTCATTGCATGCCCATTATATTGCATATGTGTTATGTTCCAAAACCACATTAATATCTAATGACCACACACCCTCCAGTGGATTATGTGATTCAACTTATATCACACTAGTGTGTTTTTGGTCTCTATATATATGACCATGATGGTTTGACACATGTATATATATATGCATCATCCCCTAGAGTGATTGCATCTGTTCTTTTCCTAAACCACACATTGATATATATATATATATCCACTAGATAGTCATTATTGATGATCCACGTGACCACATTGATCATATCTATGCATGACCACACACACACTACTCTAGCGGATTATATTTTGTGATGCAACTTCTCTATCACACGGGTGCATTAAATATGTGGGAGTTGATTTGCTATGTGGTTTGCTTCTTCTACACCATGGTTTTCCACTTGGATCCCCTGTAGAGTCATTGCATGCACATTTTATTTCATATGTCTTATTTTCCAAAAACACATTGATATCTAATGACCACACACACTACAGTGGATTCTGTGATTCAACTTCTGTCACACTAGTGTGTTTTCGGTCTCTATATATATGACCATGATGGTTTGACACATGTATATATATGGATCATTCCCTAGAGCGATTGCATGTGTTATTTCCTAAACCACACATTGATATATATATATATATATATATCTCCACTAGATAGTCATTATTGATGATCCACATGACCACATTGATCATATCTATACATGACCCCACACACACACTACTCTAGTGGATTATATTCCGTCATGCAACTTCTCTATCACCCTGGTGCATTAAATGTGTGGGAGTTGCTTTCGTATGTGTGTTTTCCTTCTTCTACACCATGGTTTTCCACTTGGATCCCCCATAGAGTCATTGCATGCACATTATATTGCATATGTGTTCTTTTCCAAAACCACATCGATATCTGATGACCACTGATGGCTCAGTGTCGGCGCAAGGAAAATGTTGGTGCGATGTTGATGTAGAGCTCGTTGGGAAACCCAATAGGAAGGTATGACGAGCACAACAGCAAGTTTCCCTCAGTTATGAAACCAAGGTTTAATTGAACTAGTAGGAGAAAGGAAACACCCCAAAGGTGTTGCTAGCTGAGCCTTCGGAGGGCACACTACCGGTGCTAGTAGCAACGTGGAGACCTGCACAACACAACCCCAGAACTTTGTCACCAATTTGCGATGAGGTTGTCAATCTCACCGTGTTTTGCGGAAAACAAAGGATTAAACGTATCGAATGGAAAGAAGTAAAAGTTTGCAGAAAGTAAACACAAAGCAGTAAACAGATTGTAAATTGTATGTAAAGAAAAGGACCGGGATCTATAGTTCACTAGAGGTGGCTCTCCTTAAGATAGATAACATGCTGGGTGAACAAATTATAGCAGGGCAATTGACAAACATCGAGAAAGCAATATATGCATATACTAATCATCTTGACTCCTTTGAGATTCGATTGGGCATTACAACATTATACATAGACCGCCATCCAACTGCATCTATGACTAATAATCCACCTTCAGGTTATCATCCGAACCCCCTCCAGTATTAAGTTGCGAGCAACAGATTATTGCTTTACAAACTGCGTGTAAAGTAAACAATACGATTGTTCTATGAACAAAGGATTGTTGTTTTCTCCCTAGTAGCAACAACACATCTAGTACCTTAGAGATTTCAGTCACTTCCCTAGATTACCAGAGGCATGAAACCACTATCGAGCATAAATACTAACTCTTGGAGTTGCTAGCATCTACTTGGACAAGATAGCTACTAACAACGGAAAGCATGAAAGATCACAAATAACAAAGACATGATAGAATCAATAATCAATCTGAAATAGCATCTCAATATCCATCGGATCCCCGCAAACACAACATGCAGAATTACAAATAGATGATCTTAATCATGAACGGAGCACACAAGATCTAAACATGAAAGCACAAAGGAGGAGAACCAGCCATCTAGCTACTACATGGATCCGTAGTCCAAGGATGAACTACTCACGCATCACACCGAAGGCTTGCATGGTGATGAAGAAGGCCTCCAGGGTGAATTCCCCTCTCCGGCAGGGTGCCGGGAAGAGCTTCAGATCCCTCCCGATCTAGGGATGGAGATGACGGCGGCTACAGACACTTTCGTGGATTTTTGATCGGGTACTTAGGGTTTTCGTCATGAGGGCATCTTATAGGCGGAAGGGGAGGCCGAGGGGGTGCCGGAGGGGCCAGACCACCCCCTGGCGCGCGCCAGGCTGGGCCGCGTGGCCAGGTGGTGTGGTGGCCCCCTGGCCCCTCTCCGTCTCATACTCTGGCATCTGATGACTTCCGGAAAAATAGACACTTTGGCTTTTGTCCCGTCCAATTCCGAGAATATTCATTTTCTGACTTTCCTGGAACCAAAAACGGCAGAAAACAGGCAGCTGGCACTATGGCTCTTGTTAATAGGTTATTCCAAGAAATCATATGAAAAGTACTCCAAAGTGTGGGCAAAACACAAGAAAGTGGATAAAACCAAGCATGGAACATCAAAAATTATAGATACATTTGCAATGTATCAACATCCCCAAGCTTAACTCCTGCTCATCCTCGAGTAGGTAAGTGATAAAAAAGAAAGAATAATTTTTGAGGTGACATGCACCATCAAAGACTTGATCAAAGTATTTGTAAAACATTCAAAGCTGGGATCAAAGTACTTCAATCATAACATGAAAGACAAAGTTCTAGCAATAATACAAAGAAACTATGATGCAACATGAAAAGGCACAAACAAAAGTTTCATGAATAATAATGCTTTGCAAGGCGTTTGTTTGTTTCACATAAAAAAACATAGCATAATAGCATTTAGCTTGTCCCTCATGGAGTAGCAAATATAAATGCATAGGACACCTTCAAATTTCATAAGAGTGACTAGATACAAATAGTTTAAAACAAGCAATATCAAGTTATGCATCAATCAACTAGTCTTGGGACAATGTACATAGAACTAAGAATGGCCACTATGCTCTCAAAGTAGGTGCATAAAGGTAGAAGGTGGAGACTCAATGTAATGGTGGAAGAAAGGCCTTCATAGAAGGAAGTAGGGATTCAAGTCTCATAAAGAGCTTCCAAAAATTATGGTACTTATAGATTTCAGCTCTCATTGCCCCTATCATAAGCATCTTTAAGGTGATTAAGGTTAACGTGAATAAACTATGGTGTACATGCTTGACGAAGTATAAGTTAGAAATCTCATGTCCCTTGTATATGAGGGCCGCTCCTCATGCTACTCAAGTTTAGTCACCGGTAAGTTCTTGTCATCATAAGTACATGTGTATCATAGAGAACCGCCAACGGGGTACCACTTTCCCGATGATACAGAAGAATCCCCATATTAAAATGACAAGGCAAGCAGACAATGAGCATCTCAGCATTCTTCTTATTTACCATGGGAATATGGTGCTTTTTTCTCTCGTTCCTCTTTGCATAATATCTTTTTTTTCTTTTTCTCTTTTTTTTCTCAATATAGGACTCTCTTTTTATAAGAAGAATGCTTCATAGAAAGCTCATTATGGTTACGTTGCAGGTTTCCACCATGTCAGCATGGATTAGACCAGTGGCCCAGGCGTTTCTCTAGCACATATACATAACTCCATGGACTTACAAGATCCCCTTTCATTTCACACCAACGACATCCATATACAAAAGAGCATGATATCAACTAGGTACAAGTACCAACTGCAATGTTGAAAGCGTTCCCCATGAAAGCATGGTTCGGCTAATTCCCAACAAATAAGTGCAAGCATATACAATATAGACGACACAATGGTTCAAGTTTATTAAGGGCAAGAAAATTAAAGTGTGCCGTCAAGTTCGTGAGAACTTTAATCACTAGTTTTCTCATAACAAGTTTAATTCGTAAGGTAAACAAAAGCATGAATATACTTGGAATAGCATAAGCTAGTAGGTAGGTATGGTGGACTCTTTGGAATAACTTGGTTTAGGGACTTGGATGCATGAGTGGAACTCATACTTGGTTGTGGAGGCTAGCAAAAGACTGGGAGCGACAAACTAAGAGAGCAATAATAGCCATAATCATGCAAAGAGACAAAACATCATTGATAAAAGCATAAAGTGATACTAAAAGTTGAAAACTAAAGGATCATAAAGGCTATGGTGACTTGAGACAGTCATAACATGGTGTGATCATGCGCCAAGTCAACCCAAATAAAGCATCAAAGGAGAATACCACTATACTATGCTTTAATATGCTAAAACAACGCATGATTCATCCAAGGCACATTAAGAAATCTCAATTGTTTATAACAAGTCATGCTTCAGAAAAGATACTAAGCATAAAGCCAAAACAATATCCAGCATGGCATGAAGAAGCAAAGGCCACAGTCAAAAACGAGCTCTTTTTACCACATAAGCATGAACTTTCCTACTCTTTTCCAAACCAAACCAAACCAAACTATTTGCAAACCAATGTATGAAAGAGGGGGTCCAACCAATTTATTCAGAAAACTAAGCAAACAAAACCAAACGAAAAACGAAAAAGAAGACGCTCCAAGAACAACACAACTGTGCATGAAACAATAAAAATGAAGCGTTTGGAAGAAACCTAGGATTTTTATTGATGAAGAAGGGGATGCCTTGGGCATCCCCAAGCTTTGATACTTTTACTTATTGAATATTTCTTGAGGTGACACGCGTGGCATCCCCAAGCTTGAGATTTAGTCCATCCTTCATCTCATTACTCATTCCTTCCATACATCTGAAATTTTTCCTTCATACAAAACTTCACACAATCTTTATTACCAACATTAGTGCACTCAAGATAAATAAGTCTTAAGGTTCAGTTCTAACAGCAAATAAACTCTCACTAGAACACTAGATACTGTAGCACTTCCCTCAAAAAGCTCAATTCCCCAAAAGAACTCAAAAAGGAACCAACAAGAAGCAAATGTAGAGAATGGCAGAAATCTGTCAAAAGAGACCAGCAGGTAAAGACGAATTTTTTTGAAGACCTTCTGTTGCTCAAATCAAAAAGTGTTGAACTAACGAAAGTTAGACAACAACCTGGGGCAGAAGCACAAAACTGCACGCCTCAAAAGGACGTACAGACATTTTACAAAAAAATTTACGGTGAAGAAGAGAAATATGTTTCGGGACAGCAACTTTCCCAATCATTACTTCTCTCTCATTAGAGGTTACTCTTGGCACAAAAAGCAAATAAAAAGGATAAGGAGGGGTTATTACAAAGGTAATAACTTCCAAGACTCATCTAAAACTTTTGAGTTATCTCCCAATAAGTACTTTTCTTTAACGCCTTTAAGTTAGGCATAAGAAGCAAGAAAAAGGATCAAGTGTTCTCAAATGAAGAAGCATTAATACTAATACCAGAAATATTTTCAACAAGGCAAGGTATATCATCCAAATAAGTTCTAGAGGATCCTCTCTCAATGCTCTTAGGTTCACTATTCTCATCAAAAGGGTTTGCAGGAACAATCCAATCAAGATTCTTTAATATGGCATCATGTATTGCTACTAGTTTAAAGGGTATTGGTATCTTAGGTTCCTCCCCATTAGGTTCGGTTTTGTTCATCTTTTCTCATGTACCAACAACATCTACACATGAGCCTAGCATATTGAAACGTTCAAAGACTTTCCTAGCTTCCTTGGCAACATCATAGAACTCCGTAAACAAAGTTTCTAGAATAAAATCCCTCTTTTCAGGGTCCTCAATTTCTTTAAGCTTAAGAAACATTATTTGCATTAAGGGGTTGAGGTTACTAGCTTCTAACATATGAATTAAATAAGCTGCAACAATCTCATAGTTTGGAGCAAGTTCTGCAAGGGATTTATCCTCAATATCCTCATGTTTACTAACATGATTAAATAATTCTTCAATATTATCTTTCCCAATTATAGAACCACTACCAATTGAAAGGTCTTTCAAGGTGAATTTAGGGATCAACATGGTGAGCTAAGGAAGAGGTGAAAACTAAAGGAGACTCAATTTTTTGTGTTTTTGAAATAAGATGCAAACTTGTAAAACTATTTTTTTGTGTTTTGATAAAGAAACAAGAAAACAAAATAAAAAGAAACTAAGCAAAACAAAAATAACAAAGTAAAGAGATTGGTTATGAGGTACACCCCTTGTGAAGATGTCCTTGACTCCCCGGCAACGGCGCCAGAAAAATGCTTGATGGCTTAGTGTCGGCGCCAGGAAAATGCTGGTGCGATGTTGATGTAGAGCTCGTTGGGAACCCCAAGAGGAAGGTATGATGAGCACAGTAGCAAGTTTCCCTCAGTTATGAAACCAAGGTTTAGTTGAACCGGTAGGAGTAAGGAAACACCCCAAAGGTGTTGCTAGCTGAGCCTTGGCAGGGCGCACTACCGGTGCTAGTAGCAACGTGGAGACCTGCACAACACAACCACAGAACTTTGTCCCCAACTTGCGATGAGGTTGTGAATCTCACCGTGTTTTGCGGAAAAAAAGGATTAAACGTATCGAATGGAAAGAAGTAGAAGTCTGCAGAAAGTAAACACAAAGCAGTAAACAGATTGTAGACTGGATGTAAACAAAAGGACCGGGATAACATGCTGGGTGAACAAATTACAGCGGGGCAATTGACAAACATCGAGAAAGCAATATATGCATATACTAATCATCTTGACTCCTTTGAGATTCGATTGGGCATTACAACATTATACATAGACCGCCATCCAACTACATCTATGACTAATAATCCACCTTCAGTTTATCATCCGAACCCCCTCCAGTATTAAGTTGCAAGCAATAGATTATTGCTTTACGAACTGCGTGTAAAGTCAACAATATGATTGTTCTATGAACAAAGGATTGTTGTTTTCTCCCTAGTAGCAACAGCACATCTAGTACCTTAGAGATTTCTTTCACTTCCCCAGATTACCAGAGGAATGAACCCACTATCAAGCATAAATACTAACTCTTGGAGTTGCTAGCATCTACTTGGCCAAGATAGCTACTAACAACGAAAAGCATGCAAGATCACAAATAACAAAGACATGATAGAATCAATAATCAATCTGAAATAACATCTCAATATCCATCGGATCCCCGTAAACACAACATGCAGAATTACAAATAGATGATCTTGATCATGAACGAAGCTCACAAGATCTAAACATGAAAGCACAAAGGAGGAGAACCAGCCATCTAGCTACTACATGGATCCGTAGTCCAAGGATGAACTACTCACGCATCACACCGGAGGCTTGCATGCTGATTAAGAAGGCCTCTAGGGTTAATTCCCCTCTCCAGCAGGGTGCCCAGAAGAGCTTCAGATCCCTCCCAATCTAGGGATGGAGATGACGGCGGCTAGAGACTCTTTCGTGGATTTTTGATCGGGTACTTAGGGTTTTCATCCCGAGGGCATCTTATAGGCGGAAGGGGAGGCCGGAGTCGGCCAGACCACCCCCTGGCGCGGGCCAGGCTGGGCCGCGCGGCCAGGTGGTGTGGTGGCCCCGTGGCCCCTATCCATCTCGTACTCTAGCATCTGATGACTTCTGGAAAAATAGGCACTTTGGCTTTTGTCCCATCCAATTCCGAGAATATTCATTTTCTGACTTTCCTGGAACCAAAAATAGCAGAAAAGAGGCAACTAGCACTATGGCTCTTGTTAATAGGTTAGTCCAAGAAATCATATGAAAAGTACTCCAAAGTGTGGGCAAAACACAAGAAAGTGGATAAAACCAAGCATGGAACATCAAAAATTATAGATACATTTGCAATGTATCAACCACTCTCATTTCAAATTCCATCAATTTCTCCTATAAGAGAATATCACCTAGAACTCGCTAGTGAAGGATACCAATTCTTCCACGGGGGAATAAGGAAACTTCACTCACAACCTGTTCTTTCACTGGCTGCTCCATAACCAGCTTCCACTCATGCCCTTGGTGAAGTGAATGCCACTGAAAGACTCTCTACTGAGACAAAAGGAGGGGCTGTCAAAAAAACGGATGAAACCAGCTCTGGATTATGATAAGTGGGCTACTCTGAAGGTCTACCGTTGGTAGTGACTGCTTTGCTAATCTCTTCAACTGTCTCTCTACGTCAATTTAGATCGCTTTGCTGATACTTTGCTGGGTCGTTGATCGGTCATACAAAATAGGGAAGTTTTGGTGGCATTCTATTTTTACTCACCTCAAGCGATAGTAGTTACCTAGGATTTAGGCCTCTGTGAATTCCATTTTTGCTGCTCCTGCAGGTCTGTCAATGCATGATGGTACGATCTCCACACTCCAGTGGATTCTGTGATTCGACTTCTATCACACTAGTGTGTTTTTGGTCTCTATATATATATGTCCATGATGGTTTGACACATGTATATATATATGGATCATCCCCTAGAGTGATTTGCATGTGTTCTTTTCCTAAACCACACATTGATATATATATATATCCACTAGATAGTCATTATTGATGATCCACATGACCACTTTGATCATATCTATACATGACCAGACACACACTACCCTAGTGGATTATATTTTGTGATGCAATTTCTTTGTCTCACTAGTGCATTATTGCAATGTGTGGGAGTTGATTTCATGTGTTTTGCATCTTCTACACCAAGGTTTTCCACTTGGATCCCCCATAGAGTCATTGCATGCACATTATATTGCATATGTGTTATTTTCCAGAACCACATTGATATCTAATGACCACACACACTCCAGTGGATTATGGGATTCAACTTCTGTCACACTAGTGTGTTTTTGGTCTCTATATATGACCATTATGGTTTGACACATGTATATATATTTGGATCATCCCCTAGAGTGATTGCATCTGTTCTTTTCCTAAACCACACATTGATATATATATATCTCTCCACTAGATAGTCAGTATTGATGATCCACATGACCACATTGATCATATCTATACATGACCACACACACACTACTCTAGTGGATTGTATTCTATGATGCAACTTCTCTATCACACTAGCGCATTAAATGTGTGGGAGTTGCTTTCCTATGTGTGTTTTGCTTCTTCTACACCATGGTTTTCCACTTGTATCCCCCATAGAGTCATTGCATGCACATTATATTGCATATGTGTTCTTTTCCAAAACCACATTGATATCTGATGAGCACACCCACTCTAGTGGATTCTGTGATTCAACTTTTGTCACACTAGTGTGTTTTTGGTCTCTATATATATGACCATGATGGTTTGACACATGTATATATATGGATCATCCCCTAGAGTGATTTGAATGTGTTCTTTTCCTAAACCAAGCATTGATATATATATATATATATATATCCACTAGATAGTCATTATTTATGATCCACATGACCACATTGATCATATCTATACATGACCACACACACTACTCTAGTGGATTATATTCTGTCATGCAACCTGTTTGTCACACTGGTGCATTAAATGTGTGGGAGTTGATTTCCTATGTGTGTTTTGCTTCTTCTACACTATGGTTTTCAACTTGGATCCCCATAGAGTCATTGCATGCACATTATATTGCATATATGTTATTTTCCAAAACCACATTGATATATAATGACCACACACAGTCTCCAGTGGATTCTGTGATTCAACTTCTATCACACTAGTGTGTTTTTGGTCTCTATATATATAACCATCATGGTTTGACACATGTATATATATGGATCATCCCCTAGAGTGATTTGCATGTGTTCTTTTCCTAAACCACACATTGATATATATCTATCTCCACTAGATAGTCATTATTGATGATCCACATGACCACATTGATCATATCTATACATGACCACAACCACACTATTCTAGTGGATTATATTATGTGATGCAACTTCTCTGTCACACTAGTCCATTATTGCAATGTGTGGGAGTAGATTTCCTATATGTGTTTTGCTTCTTCTACACCATGGTTTTCCACTTGGATCCCCCATAGAGTCATTGCACATTATATTGCATATGTGTTATTTTCCAAAAGCACATTGATATCTAATGACCATACACACTCCACTAGTGGATTCTCTCTCTGTCACATTGCTGCATTAATATAATGTGTGTGGAAGTTGCTTTTCCTATGTGTATTTTGCTTCTACACCATGGTTTGCCACTAGGATCCCCCTAGAGTCATTGCACATTGCATATATGTGTATATATATGTGTGTTCTTTTCCAAAACCACATTGATATATATCTACATCACCACACACACACACTAAAGTGGAATGCAACTTCTCTGTACTACCGGTGCATTGCAATATGTGTGGAAGTTGCTTTCCTATGTTTGTTTTGCTTCTACACCATGGTTTGCCACTCTTGGGTACCCATAGAAAAAATTTGCACATAGCATATATATATGTGTTCTTTTCCAAAACCACATTGATATCTACATGACCACACACACACTCCAGTGGATCTGTGATGCAACTTCTCTGTCACAATGGATTGCTATGTGTGGAAGTTGCTTTCCTATGTGTATTTTTCTTCTACATGATGGTGGTTTGCCACTTGGATCCCCATAGAGTCATTACACATTGCATATATATGTGTTCTTTTCCAAAGCCCCATTGATCTATATACATGAACCACACACACACACACTATTGTCAAAACACGTACTCGTAAAAAAGAAACACATATATATGAATATGCAACTACACCATGACAGGGAAGTTGCATTTGAGAATAGGCTCACCCAGGGGTGGGTTTTGCCTATATCAACATCCACACATTAATAAATATGGTAATGATAATTTATTTGAGCATTATACGGAATTTTGCTGAATTTTTGGGTTAGTAATTGCTAATTTCTTTGAAAGGTACCTTTTTTTAATAAGTATCCTATATGATTAATTTATTTGAGCCACTCATCATGCAATAGATGGCCAGGATACGCCATCAAAAAAATTGATCGACATACCCCGCTCAAATTTCACGCGTAGGAGTTAAATTTCGCGCCTCGAAATTTCGCCCCTGGGATAGACAGATCAGACCTTTAGCACAGCGCCACACATCATTCATGGAGAGGGCATTTAGGTAATCTAAAAGAAACCCTCCTTATCCCCTCACCCGCTGAAAGTGAATGAGATCCATTTTCCTCACCTCGCCGTCCTTTGCCTCCTCCCTCGCCCTCACCTCACCGCCATCCATCCTTCCTCCACTCGCTGTCGTCCTTCACTCTGCCCCTCGCCGCCCTATGCCCCTCTCCACCATGTCGTCGTCCTTCATTCCAGTAGACAGCTGCTAGCCGTCACCATATCCCAAACCCTAGCTCGTCGTCACCTTCGCGGTTTCCCACCTGGCCGTGCCAACTGTCAAGCTCGAAGGTCTGCAAGATCGCCATCAACCTCACCCACAAGATCTGCCACCTCTACATGCACCTCTCCATAAAGATCTCCCCACTTGTCGTGCAACTCTCCGTCAAGATCTGCTCCCTGGACACCAAGGTCTTCCCACCCGCAGTCAAGGTCCACTCACTCAACGTGCACCTCACCGACAAGGTACGCCACCTCACCGTGCACCTCGTCAACAAGGCTTGCCACCTCTATGTCAAGTTCTTCCCACTATCCCTGCATGTCGCCATCAAGATCCTCCCACTCGCGGTCAAGGTCTGCTCACTCGACGTGCACCTCGACTACAAGATACGCCTACTCGTCGTCCACCTAGTCGACACGGTCTACCACATCGCTGTCGACAAGGTCTGCCTACTCGCCGTGCACCTCCTCCACATAGTCTGCTAGCAAGGTCCACTGACAAGCCTCGATGCCACGATTTAGGCATTCTGCCAGAAATAGCAGTAAGAAAAAGGCCCCACAGCCTAAAGGCAAGGAAACACTTACCTTGCTTTTCTGTTGTTTGGTTATATTGTTTTTTTGACAAAAACAGTAGGGAAGTCCCCTACTGTGTCATTTTATAAATTTTATAATGTATAGAATGATTGAGCCAGGCTCAATCAATGAAAATGTTATAGCTGTTTACATTCATAGTGTGTCAAGCCACTCTTGCATACATTCCTTGAAACTAGGTTTAGCTCTATGCATAGTCAAGGTAAAGGTTGCTTTAAAAAAAGAAATACATCTAGTGATTGAGGGATTTAGGTCCCTAAAAATATAACCATTTCTTTGCTCCCATATACTCCAGCATCCAGTGATGATAATTTCCATAAGAAAGTTGGGACTGAATCTTCTTCTAGCATCATGGATCACCTGATAAATCTCCATATCTGTGTTCCATTCAAGTCCCAAGGCCCACTAGAACCCTTGGCTCAAAAAACAGATGCAGCAGGGTTTCCTGAGGATAGGTGTCACATATAACACAATCATTGAATTCCACAAATAAGTTTTTTCTTGTCATTAAATCCTTGGTGTTTAGCCTCTTATTCAGTAGCAGCCAAGGAAAAAAATTGTGTCTTGGAAGACAACATGATTTCCTAGTATCCAGAATGGGTTTTGGTGTAGGGTATGCCCCACTGAGTGCTCTGTAGATATTTCTAGTTTTGAAAGTCTCCCCCTAGGAAAAATACCATGAATCATGGTCATCTGTGTGGTTTATGCTTCTGATATTCTCCAACATATCAGTAAAATCTTCATGAGCAATGATGGATAAGGGGAGTTGAAAAAGTTCATAGAAATCATTATCAGCTGTAGTGATGGCCTTGGCCATGGTCAGAGTATCATTGTGGCAGAAAGAGTGTAGGTGTGGGTATCTATCTTCAAAGCATTCACCTTTCCATAGATCCTTCCATAGCAGCATAGTTTTTCCATTGCCAATTTTGCAGTGAGTCAAATCTCTGTAAATATCCACATAATTCATACAGTCTCTCCACCAGAAAGAACCAATATGATTCATTGAATGTGGGGCAGAGTCACCTTGATAGTAAGCTTTCCAAATGAGATCAACCCATGGTATATCAGCCCTGTTGTAGAATTTATGAATATTCTTCAGTAAAAGAGCTTGATTTTGTACCCTGAGGTTTATGACTCCTACACCTCCTTGATCTTTTGGTCTACATACTAAGTCCCATTTAGCTAGACATTTGCCATGTTTGTGGGTATCTTTTCCTGCCCAGAGGAACTATCTGCCACCCTTTTCAAAATGGGTAAAAATTGTTAAAGGGACTTTGAAAGAGCACATGGCATGGATGGGCATAGAATTTAATATAGAATTCAGTAATGTGAGTCTTCCTGTATATGACATGAGAGAAGATAGTCCAGATAGTCTTCTGTCAAATTTGGAAACAATGGGCATCAAGCTATCAATAGATGGTCTTGTGGTACCAAGAGGAAGACCCAGGTAGGTGAATGGCAATTTCTCCAATTTGCATCCAAAATCAGAAGCCAGTTGGGATGCAAATTCCATTGTAATATTGATAGGCACCAGAGTAGATTTGTCATAATTTACCTTGAGCCCTGTCATGTTGCTGAATTGTTGGAGTCTGGTCTTGAGGTTATTAAGTTGTAAACTATCAGCAGGCATAATCAGCAGGGTGTCATCAGCATATTGAATAATTGGATTTTTTTCCCATAGTCATTATCAAGTGGCAGGCTGATTTCATTTCTGTGCCAGGCATCATTGACAATTTCCTGTAGTAATTCAGCTGTGCAAACAAATAGAAGGAGGACAGGGGGTCTCCTTGTCTGACACCTCTTTTGTAGCAGATTTTTTCCCTGGGACACCGTTCAGTAGCACTGAGGTGGATGCAGAGTACAATATAGATCTTACCAGGGAAATCCATTTGGGGCCAAAACCTTTGTCATTCAGCATATTAATAATTGCCTTATATTCAATCTTGTCAAAAGATTTTTCATAATCAATCTTAAGAATAATAATTGGCTTCTTTGACACATGGCAGATGTGAAGATATTCAAATGCCCATCCCAGGCAATCATGAATATTTTTCCCTTTAATAAATCCATATTGATTGTTATGTAAAATGGGTTTGATAACCTTCTGGAGTCTATTAGCCATTATCTTGGTGATGAATATTTTTCCCTTTAATAAATCCATATTGATTGTTATGTAAAATGGGTTTGATAACCTTCTGGAGTCTATTAGCCATTATCTTGGTTATACTGTTTGTTGAAGATAAATGCTTTTCATAACACGTCTTATGATCAGAGTATAAATACAAATTGTTCACAGCGGAATATTTTACACCTGTGATTACTATTGGACAATCAACAACATATGTTATATTCTGCCTACTTTCCTATTCGGTGGCAAGATATAGATGCATATACTGCTCATGTTTAATTGTCCTGACCTCCTTATTATTGCAATCAATTGGTGAACTACCCAGCTTGTAAACTATTAGGCTTATGATCAGTTTGCATGTGATAAAGGTTGCATTATCCTATTTGTTGCATTACTTTGGCTATTTTGTAATATGTCTTATGTTCATCGTAGAAGTAGTTCATAGTTCACTATTTTAGATGATGGTTTACTATAGGACAATGAGAACCATAGGTTATATTTTTCTTAATTGCCTATTTAATTGCATGGTAGATGCTTGTTGTGCTTATGTTTAATCGTCATGCCCTGCTTATTATTGTAGTGTATAATACTAAGTCTGGTCATAGTGGGGAGTAACATAGCATGTTACTAGGCTATGTTACTCCCCACTATGTATGGTCTTAATATTTTCTCCATAGTGAGCAGTGTCACAGGTCTTATAACATAGACACCATCATTTAGGTTGGTCATAGTGGGAAGTTTGTACACACTAGTATTATGTGTATGATACTAGTGTATAATACCATCTAGGCCACCCATAGTAGGACTATCATGCAATCCATGTTGCATTTGTTTTGCTGTTTCGTCGTATGTCTTATGATCAGAGTATGATTTGGTTAGAGCGGACTATTCCACCCCATATGTTATATATTGAGCCATATTTGGAGTTCCCTATACGTGTTAGAAACACATATGTACAGTGGAATGTGCTTGGTGTGTTGCTTAGAAAAATAATCCTAGCTTTTTCATAAGAAACAATACTTATTTGTATTTGAGAGGGGCCAATTTAGACATCAACCTATTATAAATAAGCACCATTGCTTAACCAAAAACCTGTTTATTTCGCTAAGCACTTCTCCAAGCGTCTTGCATTGTACATGCTCTTAGGATCTTAGAATATGTTGTTGAATCGCCAAGTGTATTCCCCTGACCACACAGACCCCACAGACCCCTAGAAGTAGCAAAAAGGAAGGTTGTAGACCAGGTTACATTATCCCGTGTGTTCCATTAGTTTGGAAGCCTACGATCTTTTTGTTTAAATTGCTCATGGAGACCTGTTAAATGATGAGTACTATATACTATATAACATAGGTTGGTATCGCACCCAGTTTTATATTTCTAGATTAATTGGAATTCTTTATTCATGTTAGAACCACAAATACTACCGATGGAAGAAAGTCGGATGAAAACCATCATGAGAAAGAGTCCATGGATGCAACGACTCGGTATTAGGTTCGTAGCTAGTGTTGTTGCATCCCCAACTGTATTCTCCTCTTAAAAGAGCAACAGTGATCCCTCTGGACCTCGGTATGATCCCGAGGAGGGTATCAGTGAAGGTGACATATTAGGTGCTGAAACACTAGTCACCGAGGAGATTGGGCTGTAGGTAGTCCCCTTACCTGCTAGCTCACCATCTTGTCATGATTTCTCCACAATTAAGGTGCTGCCAAATCATCTTGTGTGGAATTGTTTGCTTACTCTTTTTTCCATATGTTTTGTTCCTCTTTATTTTCCCTAATTGACTGTTACATGTAAAATGTGTAGCTTAAGTAGAGAAAATTCAAGAAGACAACTCCTAGGAAAAGGATGGCTCCTGGTGGTGGATCATCTCGCAAGTGTGTTGTGGCATCCGTACTATCTCCAGACACAAAAAAAATGAGAGACACACGAGGTCCAAGGGGAATCCGCTAAAAGCAGGACTTCCACCTCCAGGTTTCACACGGCGGACAACAAAAGCGGTAGGTCCTGCGATCCATTCACAAGAAACTCGAAGTGCAACCTAGAAGATTACCATAGCCAAACTACCTGATGCCCGGCACATGACCAAAGCCAAACTTCCTGGTGCCAGGCAAACTGCCAAAGCCGCACTTCCTAATACCCTTGAGGTGGCTAGAGCTGCACTTCATTTTCCCGTGCTGGTCACCGATGATGTAGTTCCTGATGCCAACCTAGTGGCCAAATCTGCAGTTCCCGATGCCCGACAAGTAGCTAAACCTTCAGTTCCTGATGTCGGCCAAGTGGCCAAAGCTGCAGTTCCTAATGCCGACCAACTGGCTAAAGCTGCAATTCTGATGCCGGCCAAGTGGCCAAAGTTGTAGTTCCTGATGCTGGCCAAGTGGCTAAAGCTGCAGTTGCTGATGCCCACCAAGGCGAGAAGCCAGCTGCCGTCAATCTACCACCCACCCAAGCCAAGAAGGCAGCAACCCAAGTTAAGCAACTAGCTACCCAAGGCGAGCTAGCAGATGTCCAACATGAGAAGCACTCTGCCCAAGGTGACCTTCCCACTACCTCCGACCCGCTGGTATTCCGTCTGGCACCTCCCCAAAGCCAGCAGGCACCCCCCAAAGCCAGCATCCACCCCCCAAAGCCTGCATCCAACCCCCCAAAGCCAGTAGCCACCCCCCAAAGCCAGCAGCCACTGCCCCAAAGCCAGCATCCACCCCCCAAAGCCAGCAGCCACCCCCTCAAAGCCAGCAGCCACATCCCCAAAGCCAGCAGCCACATCCCCAAAGCCAGCAGCCACTTACCCAAGGTGTGGAACCCCAACCCACATCCTGCCATCCTCTGGTACCTCCCAAAGCCAACCTGTCACCTCCACAAATCAAGAAGCCACCTTCCCAGGTGACGAAGTCCGCATCCTTCTGCCAACCGGTATCCCCCAAATGTGACTTGCTACCACTCCAAATCTAGAAGCCACCCCCCAACTGTCTGCGGGCACCTTGCCAAAGAAACCATGCATCGATGGGTTAGGTACCCAAGGAGCTATGTCAGCTTCCCAACATTTGTGTTCAGCTGCCGACGACGAGGACTCTAGTACCCCATTTGAGGGTTAGGGGTCAGCTACCCAATACGATGAGTTAGCTACCAAATATGTGAAATCTAATCCTAGTCATGAAGTACCGTGGCAAGACTGCAGTGACTGGTCTCATCAACGTGGTAATGCATTAAATCGACTGCTTGCTCACTTATAATCCATTTAATGCCATCATATTACTATAGAACACTAAATCAGCACATTGTATTCATGTAGTTTATGATGGCTACCACATGTGTCAAGACTTTGATGCACCTTGTTCTAAAGACGCTAAAACGTGGAATTCTGAAGATATAGTTCCGCATACTGGTCAAGCTCTGGTGGTGAGGGGGAAAACATGGGGAAGAGGCTTGACAAGTTGTCCAAAGGAGGGAGGCTTTCACTTAATGTTCTTCCAGGAAGAACTAGACCAGACGAGCCGGGTGTTGCTGCCAGGTTTTCCAGTGAGTGTGCAGTCATAGTAAGGACTAGCATGCCTATCTTACCCCACTAGAAAGAGTACAAGAAGAGGGTTAATGTCCAATCAGACTTCATAGGAAAAGTTTATGTATGTTCTGTGACTTAGCTGTCCTTTACCTTCCCATTTCTCATATCATGAAAATGCTGATGCTCCATGTTTTATTTCAGCAAAAGTTTTCCATGGACACAAATCACCCTGACGTGTGGAATGCTTGCGCAAATCAATTTATGAGGCATGCAAGGAATCAGTGGTATATTCTGAAGAAGAAGTATTTTGATCCCTACCCTCTGAACCAAGTTACAAGGAAATGTCCTGATGAAGTGAAACACATGACCGACAAGTAGTGGTGCAAGCTTGTTGATACTTGGTCTGACCCCAGGAAACAGGTCACTTTTCGTTTACTCTTTTACTGTTACTGCTTGTGTTTGAATTGTTTGATTGGAAATTCCTCTTATACTGTATGGTTGCTGCTTGTGTAGTGTACTTGTGTAATAAACAAGAAGAACAGGAGCAAAGTCTTGTACGCTGCTGCCACAGGTTCTCGTAGCTATGAGGTTGTGTGCAACGGTGAGGACGATGCCTTCGAACTCTTCAAAAAGATGCATTGCAGCCCGATAAATGGCTTCACTCCGAATGTGAAGAAAGCAATTGTAAGTCCTCTTGAATACTTTTCATCTTTGTAAATTCATTGCTATCTTCATCTCTCAATTGTATATGATATGATTGTAGTTTGCTTGCTATTTTTCTAAGGTTCGCTTCTATTCCTAATATTGTAGGAAATCATGGAAAAGAAGATGGCTCCAGATGTCCAGGGGGAAGAACCACTTTCTTCCACTAAGGTTGTACACTTTGCACTCTCGTTGGATAGCAGAAAGCCAACGTTCCTAAAGAACATCGGCCTCCATCCAAGTACATCAAGACGAAGCAGGTCTGGCCTTGAAGTGGAACTTTTGGCTAAGACAGCAGAGAGTGACAAACTGCGCTGTACCATAGAGGAATTGTAGAGAGCAAAAGAAGCTATTGAGGTAGAGAGGCTGCAGTATGCTAAAGACATGAGAGAAATGCAGAAGAAGCAAGAAGAGATGCAGGGTAAACAAAACCATACAAACAACTTACTTCAGCAAGTGTTATCTCAAATGACTCAGCAGAAGCAGCAGCTTCAGCTGTCGCAAGGTAAGTGAACTCGTGGTTGACACTTATGAGTTTTTGGGCTAGGAAAGTTAACTGGTGTGGAAACTTGTGAGTCTTTTGGGCAGGGAAACTTGTGAGGCTTTTGGCTCATAAACTGCTATGGAATATTTTTGGCTGTGGAAGCTTGTGAGGCTTTTGGCTCAGAAACTGCTGTGGGAATTTATGTGGAAACTTATCCTGATATTCATTGTCAAATTCTGTTACTGGATGCATGTGGTGTGAAATGTGTCACAAACGATTAGGGCTAGTAGAAATTTACGTGCACAAATGGCCCCTTGATCTCACAGTGACGCCATCCCACATCCGCGACGAAAATAAAATCATCTCAGTTGTTCTTGATGAAACATTTCTGTCACAGGTAAACGCCGACGTGGCCGCCTTTCATTGGCCAACTATCTAGACGAAATAGAAATGTCACGGCCAATGATGATGTCATCACATAGAATTCGTCATCGGTAGGTGATACATGTCCCATTTTGATTAGTCAATGTGGCGCTTGCCCACATGGCCTCGTTCGATTGGCGCAAGCTGGTGACGAACAAAATTCTTCACGGCGCATGTGAATTCATAAACGGGATATATGGCATCATGAACGGGTTGGATGACGTCATGGACATGGAGACAACAGAATCAAGCCATGACAGAAAAAATGTCAGGAACTCGATGATGTCGTAGACGACGAACATGATGTCAGCAAATGTTGCTGATAGCCACCCGCTGTGCCGTTTGCCACGTGGCATCGACCGTGACAAAATAAAAATGCCATGAACGACCAGGCCTAGGCTAGGCCGGTCCAGTTTGCCGCGATGAAAATGTATGAAGATCACGATCAGGTGTGACATTTTCAGATAGGAAAACCGTTGCGGAATGAATTATGACGTGAGGTCCGTGACCTATTTTTTGTCACAGAATTCTTTGCGGATGGCCATCTACGATGTTTTGGCCCTCATCCATGACGATATCAGATCGTCATGAACCGCCCAGATTCTTGTAGTGACAACCTACCTAGGTTCAAGTCCCACAACGGTGCTGGAACTCTACTCCTGCCACAAATCACTATAATGGCAATACGCCGAGTTACATGGATCGGTTCGCTATGCAAGGTGATGTACGTTGTGTCCTGCCCTAAAGGCTCCCACATGTCCGGCTTATAAATGAACTAGAACGTAAGGTTACAGGGAAAGGACCTTACCGTACAAGTTACAGAGTCATACACTAACACTAACTAGGTGATGTACGTCGTGTCTTGTACTCCAAGGCTTTGAGTATTTCGGTGACTCCCACATAGTCTTCATATATCCGGCATGGGCCTCTCTTCTGGATCCGTATAACTGGGCCACCCAGCAGGCCATAGGCCATGCTACCAACTATGGGCCAGCCGGGTTAGCTGGATTAGAAACATGCAATGGTGATACCCATTTAGCATATCCCCACCAAAATCTGAGTCTCCATAGCACATGAGTCGGCGAATGCCGCCGTCTCTTGCAATCCGAATTCCATGTAGCAGGGCTTCATTTTCGGCAATGTTATTTGTCGCCATGAAGGGAATCTGCAACATATAGAAGAGTTTCTCTCCTTGGGGTGAATTAAGTACCACGCCAGCCCTCGATCCCCCGAGCGCTTTCTACCATCAAAGTGAAAGATCCAATATTCCGACTATGGGATGTTTGAATTCTCTGCCATCTCCATCCAATCAGCGACTAAATCGGCAATTATGTGGTACTTATCACTGTACGTGGTTTATATTCGATTTCAAAACCTGCTAGCTCAATTCCCCCCTTAGCTCGACTTGCGGCATCACTATTGTTGATTATATCTCTCATGGGATATGTGCTCACCATGGTAATTTTATGCTCTTCCAAGTAGTGTTGTAGCTTTCTGGATGCAAGAAAACACACCATAGGCTAACTTTTGGTAATGAGGATACCATTGTTTTGATTCTGTTAGGACCTCATTGAGGTAGTAGGTCAGACGCTACACTAGGTGCTCATGTTTTTCTTCCGGTCGTTCCACCACCATGACGACATTGACAACTCTCTGTTTGTCGCATCTATGTGGAGAAACATTGGTTCTTGAGGTTACGGTGTTGCAAGGATGGGGGCTATTGAAAGTAGGGATTTCAGGCCCTAGAGTGTGGCCTCAGGTTCGTTAGTCCAGACGAATTTCTTGGTCTTCTCCAAGAGCTTGTATAATAGTGCGGCTCTTTCACCGAGCTGACTTATGAACCGAGTCACTGCAGCGATGTAGCAAGTGCGCCATTGTACGTCCTTCAGGCGAGTTGGCCTGGTAATGTCGAGTAATGCCTTTATCTTGTCTCGGTTCACTTCTATGCCCATCCGAGACACAATGAAACCTAACACTTTTCTGGCTGATATTCCGAATAAACACTTCTTCGGGTTGAGCATTATGATGTATTTCGTAGATTTGTGAACGTTTCCTCCTCGTCCGAAATTAATGTTTCCTTCTATTTGGACATCACAGCATGTCGTCCACGTATGCATGTACATTGCTTCAGATTTGATCTTGTAGGCAACGCTGCATAGTGCGCTGGTACGTAGCTCCTACATTTTTTAGCCCGAAAGACATCGTTACGTAGTAGAAGGTCCTAAAGGGGTGATGAGCGAAGTCTTTATTTTTTCTGACTCCTTCATGCGTATTTGGTGATCGCCGGAATATGTGTCGAGAAAATAGAGGAGTTTCTAGCCTGCGGTCGAGTCGATAACTTGGTCGATTCTAGGCAGAGCAAATGGATCTTTGGGACAATCCTTGTTCAAGGCAGTATAACCGACACACATTCTTAAAGCAGTAGTGTCCTTTTTAGGGACCATTACATGATTGGCCGACCACTTAGTGTGGATGACCTCTTTGATAAATCCAGCTAACTCTAGCCAGGTTAGCTCCTTAAATATAGCTTTATGCTTTTTATCGCAAAAACTTCATAAGGACTATTTGACGGGTTTAACATTAGGATACATGTTTAAAGAGTGATCAGCAAGTTCCCTAGGTACTCCGGTCATGTCAGAAGGTTGCCATGCAAATATATCTTGATTAGCTTCAAGGAACTCGATGAGCATGCTTTCCTATGTGTGGCCTAAGCCTACTCATATGTGTGTCACCTTGGAGGGATCATCGTCCTTCAACGGTGTTGTCTTCATCTCTTATGATGCCTTGAACTCCGGAGTCAGCTTCAGCACCTCCTTCTTCATTATGGGCATCTCGAACGGTTCAATGTTCTTCTTGATCTCCTAGTAATCCTTGGCGTGCAGTAAGGCTTCGGCAAAGGCGGCAGCTCCGTCTTAATATTCTCATGCTTTCTTTGGGTTTCCCTGGATTATGATGACGCCATTGGGACCAGGAAATTTCAGCATGTTATAGATATAACAAGGGCAATCCATGAATGCCCAGTAGGCCAAACACCCAAAGATATAACAAGGGTGAGCCACAATGCCGATGATAATGATGTCGACACTGATAAAGATGATTGTTGAGGTCGAATCACTAGCGCTCCCTACCTGGCACGCCATATGTCGCATTTCAGAATGTAGACACCAGGGATGTCGCACACCCCCTTTTGGTTCGGCGGTGGGCACTAACATAACATGGCCGTAGGCACTCATAGACAGATCACACAAAGCACATAATGTTTTTACCTAGGTTCTAGCCACCCTTTGTCTAACAACCCTACGCTCTTACTTTGGTGGATTATCTTGTGGATGATTTATAACGAGATCAACAATATAGTGTTGAGGAACCACTTTCAGCTAGCTTCTACACTTCCCGAGCTTCCTCTTTCTTTCTCTCTCACATTCTCTCCATGAGAGCTTCTCAACACGAGCTCTCTCTAGTTCTCCTCTCCAAATCTCTAAAATCTATTTTCTAACTCTCTATCGACACTATTGGATGTACCAACTGTTCCTCTCTCAACCTTTCTATTATTATTCTACCGTGTCCAAGGCCCTCCTTTTATATCACAAGGGGTACCATAGTGGCTGGCACGCATGCGCCTTCCTATTGTTCATGGGATCCATTGCTGCCATGCCACGCAGCATGGTGGTAGATGGGTGCTCCTGATAGCCACTCCAAGATGTGGACTGTACTGTTGGCAACTCCCTGGCCACGGGCAGTGCTGCACAATAATTAATGTCGAGGGGACAACACAGGGCGTGTGTTGTCATGTTGGGACTACATCGCCCGCTCTCTCTTGAATGCCATGCATAGGCGCAGGGATAGGGGAGACACTTGTATCCCATGTTGTCCCGCATGCTGCCATCGACTCTGTCCTTGTTGACTTGTGTTCCCGGCCGTAGTCTGGTCCGGGAGGAGTCTCTCCCATGATGATGTCGTGGAGAAGCGAGTGAGCATACCCGCCAATGTCACTTATATCCTTCATGACCCAACTCCCGAACTTGTATTCCCCTTCACAAGGATGATCTTGCAGAGGGTCCCCCTTTCCTATTGCGCCGACACTTCCCAACACGATATCCCAATTTTATGTATGCATGTCGTTTGTCCACAAAATCTCATATCATATCATCACACAACCAAGTCCGAGGACATATTATGCATATGCACCAAATGGAAAACCAATTTTGTGGCATCTTGGATATACAAAAAGTGTTGGTAGTTGACGGGAGGTTCCTATGTAGCCCCATGTTTGGTTATAATGATAGTCTTCGAATAGGTGTTTAGAACGGATGGGTCCTAGGGTGACACCAGCAGTTCCCAAAGGTGGTATGAGTCACTACCTTGTCATTAGGTGCAACCCACAACCACCATCAATTTAATTAACTAGTAGCATCAGAAACCAACTATGAAGATCCGTCTGTGTGAGAGGGGCAACAAACCTAAGCATGCGCTATGACTCGCAAGTCCAACCTATCTACTCAAGCAACATGTAATAGGGTAACCCAAGGAATATAGTAGCTGCAAGGAATTAAAGGTACGTAAACTAAAGCATTGTAACACCCTAGCATTAGAGCTTAGAAATAAGC
This sequence comes from Avena eriantha, assembly GCA_910589775.1. NCBI lineage: Eukaryota > Viridiplantae > Streptophyta > Magnoliopsida > Poales > Poaceae > Avena > Avena eriantha. The sequence goes on from OU342742.1 coordinate 355,412,289, forward strand.
TGAACATAGGAGTGTGCATTGTATTCATGCATAGAAAATCTGGATAATTTTTGCGCTTTTAAATAAAACTTGTCAAAGTGATTGAAGCTTCTCTTAACTTGGTGGAACTGCAGTGGATCATCAAGTTGACTTCGATAAGTTTCAATATGACCTTTGCTAAAGCCTTATCTTTGTTTAATATAATTTGAACTAAGGGTAGATCAAATGCAATAAAACAAAGTCACAACACACTACTTAATAAGGAGTACATGATCTTCTAGATTTACATGGTATGCCATACCACAACTCAATGATGAATACTTAATATTCTAAAGATGATATCAAGGTATTATCTACCACAAACCCTGAATATCAAGTTAAGTATATAACATAAGTAAAGAAATTCTATAACTAAATCTTGATACACTTGTTTTCCATAGTTATTCCTACCATGATCATCATGGTAGTTCTTAAACATTAACTCTTATCAAATAAAGAGAAAATGGGAAGTCAAGTGAATACCATCCAGCACATAGGATCTTAGGTTTTTTTACCAGGAATTGCGCTCCCTATAAAAGTTTTAGTTTGGGTTTTCCCGCAACCAAAGATAAAGAGAATGGAAGAATTCTTCTTTTCTTCTTATTGCATAATCAAATTTATTGCATAATAAAATAAAGAAACCTTAGAATTCCGTTTTCATAAGGTACGCTACACCATACTATCGAAATCCAAAATAGGGTATGAGACAATTAATTACTTTGCAGACACGAAATAGCTGATGAGAGAAGTTATTGTTGGGAAATAGGAAAGTCGAATGAAATCCAGTCTTAGTCAAATATTTAATATCTCCTCTTGTCCAAGCAGAATAAAAAGGATACAATTTGAGCTGTGTGGAAAATCCATATCTCTCATATCCATTTAAAGCATATGGATTTAGAGCATACGGAGGGATCGATTTATAAGAATCGAATGTGTTTGTTTTTATGTTAATTTTATAGGTGGACTGGTCCGAGTGAGGAGAAAAAAAAGCCATACAGAACTCAAAATATTTTCTGGAGATATTCATTTTCTGAAGAGGCAGATAAGGTATTAGGTGGCTGTTTGATACCACCAGAAAGAAAAAAATATTCTAAGGAATCAAAAAAAATTGGGTCTATGTTCAACGCAAAAATTCTCAAGAGCAAGGAAAAGTATTTTGTTTCGTTCGACCTGCAGTCGCATATGAAATGGGCGGAAGGAGAAATTTAGCAGCACTTTTCCCCCTAGATCTCTTTCAAGAAGAAGATAATCTCCAACTTCGACTTATCAATTTTATTTCTCATGAAAATACCAAGTTAAATCAAAGAATTTATCACACAAATAGTCAATTTGTTAGAACTTGCTTAGTAGTGAATTGGGAACAAGAAGAAAAATAGAAGGCTGGTGCTTCCCTTGTTGAGGTAAGAGCAAATGACCTTATTCGCGATTTCCTAAGAATTGAGTTAGTCAAGTCCACTTTTTTATATACACGAAAAAGGTATGATAGGACAGGTGCAGGACTGATTCCACATGATAGGTTAGATCATACCAATATCAATTCCTTTTATTCCTAGGAAAAGATTGAATCACTTAGCCAACATCAAGAAGGTATTGGCACATTGTTGAATCAAAATAAAGAATACCAACCTTTTGATGATTTTGTTGGCATCCAAGTGATCTTTTTGTTAATCTCTTTATGATAAACATATCCATTTTGCAAGTTTGTTATTACGGGTAGTTCTTACAAAGGATCGGACTACTGACGTATACAATGCTTGAATTATCGATGTAGATGCTACATAGTGGGTTCTCATCCTTCACAGACTCACGAGTGTAATAGGAGCATCCGTTGACAAAAGGATCACCCTAAGATGATCATCTCATGGTTATTGGGAATGAATCAAAATAGATAGTTCTATTTCTCAACCTTTCTGACTTGGTCCGACGGAACCAGGGTCGAAAGGATTGAAAAAGTCAGTCATTCACAACCACTGATGAAGGATTCCTTGAAAAGTTAAGGATTTGTAGTTCTTTTCTGAAAATAAGAGGTGACATTCCTATTTAACCAAGTCCTAGTGTCAGATGATCATCAATGTTGAGTAACCAATCCCTGAACTAGAACTTATTAACCTATTATATTAACCTTCCAAAGATTTTAAGTAAATTAATCAGAAGGAGGAACTAGCTATGGTGTAGCATGCCATCATCAATGTAATGAGATCCTTAGTGGTGATCAAACCATTTGATGTTGGAAGAGTTAACGCACTCATGAGTTAACTAGAAGCAGTACCTAAACCCAATAAGTAACTAGTGATCATGGAGCTATAAAGAAGCTAGTAGTATTAGAATATCGAATGATAATCTTATTAAGCCAAGTGGGCATAAACTTAAAGTAAGTTTTCTTAACAAGGTAAATCATATAGAGGGACTAGTACAAGTCTACTAGTTAATTGAATATAGATCTTGATCAAAAAATTAGAAGCCTAAGCTTATTATGATCAAATTATGGAAGTCATCTTTCTCAAATCACTTGAGAATGGATGATTAGGTATTGAAGAAGAGTTGTGAGTATACCAAATTAGGCAATAGCTTAGTAAGCTGAATCATCTAGCTTGATCATTAGAAGTCAAGCTAGAGTATGATGAAGCATATAAGATGAGTTGTATGGAGTAGTGGAAGGCATAGAAGTTTAAACAATCTAATACAAGAACAAACTTGTATTATGGGAGTAGTACCATACCTATTCTAGAGGATAGTTATCACATGTGATGTATAGAGAGAATTGTAATCTTACAAGCCTTAGAAGTAGATGCAAGGTAAATATGAAGGAGTTTATGGAATGAAGTTAGTAATAACTACTTTAGTGGATCTATCAGAGGTAGTTAAATAATGGAAGTTTTATACTAGGAGAAGAATGAAGGAGTAATGTTGAAGTGACATGACCATGTCATCATATGATGATGGATATGGTGGAGTCAGATGATCGTCTTAATCAGGAAGATTAATCTTTGTGAATAAGATAAGAGAGATTGATAGAGTATATTTAAGAAAGGAATTCCTTATCTCAAGATAATCTTAGTGAGGAATTAAGGTAAGGATTCTTTAGAAACCTTTAACCAACAGTATATCAATCCAAGACAAGACTCGTGTCTACTTCATTAATTAATACCCTAGAATCAAATGGATAGTGAAACCATTTCCTATTCTTAGGTAACCATTAAATAATATCTCTTGGACAATTAAAGATTCTAAGAGATGATTAGAGGACTAGATGAATGTTATGGATGAAAGCCTTGTCTGCTTTATTATCATAAACCCTAATAGAAACGTATACCCATGAACCAACAAGATTGCTCTAGGAAGTAATTCCAACATCTCACTCTAAGTTGTGATATCAAATCTACTCATAGATTTAGAAGTAGTGTCCCTAAACCTTGATCCTTATCCATATTCATAATACAATATGATTATAATGAACCTTCCTAAAACTCATGGTAATTCTAAACACTACAAATCAAGTAGAATTGGATTTGGTAAAATCATCAAATAGGGAGAACCAGGAAAATTAAATCACCCTATCATGAACCACAAGGATTAAAATCTTATAATGTAGATATATATATAATTTCTTTATGAGGTTAAGTATTAATAAGATTCTGGGCAATTATGTGGTACTTATCACTGTACGTGGTTTATATTCGATTTCAAAACCTGCTAGCTCAATTCCCCACTTAGCTCGACTTGCGGCATCACTATTGTTGATTATATCTCTCATGGGAGATGTGCTCACCATGGTAATTTTATGCACTTCAAAGTAGTGTTGTAGCTTTCTGGATGCAAGAAAACACACCATAGGCTAACTTTTGGTAATGAGGATACCATTGTTTTGATTCTGTTAGGACCTCATTGAGGTAGTAGGTCAGACGCTACACCAGGTGCTCATGTTTTTCTTCTGGTCGTTCCACCACCATGACGACATTGACAACTCTCTGTTTGTCGCATCTATGTGGAGAAACATTGGTTCTTGAGGTTCCGGTGTTGCAAGGATGGGGGCTATTGAAAGTAGGGATTTCAGGCCCTAGAGTGCAGCCTCAGGTTCATTAGTCCAGACGAATTTCTTGGTCTTCTCCAAGAGCTTGTATAATAGTGCGGCTCTTTTACCGAGCTAACTTACGAACCGAGTGACCGCACCGATGTAGCAAGTGCGCCGTTGTACGTCCTTCAGACGAGTTGTCCTGGTAATGTCGAGTATTGCCTTTATCTTGTCTCGGTTCACTTCTATGCCCATCCGAGACACAATGAAACCTAACACTTTTCTGGCTGGTATTCCGAATAAACACTTCTTCGGGTTGAGTATTATGTTGTATTTCTTAGATTTGTGAACATTTCCTCCTCGTCGGAAATTAATGTTTCCTTCTATTTGGACATCATAGCATGTCGTCCATGTATGCATGTACATTGCTTCAGATTTGATCTTGGAGGCAACGCTGCATAGTGCGCTGGTACGTAGCTCCTACATTTTTTAGCCCGAAAGACATCGTGACGTAGTAAAAGGTTCTAAAGGGGTGATGAGCGAAGTCTTTATTTTTTCTGACTCCTTCATGTGTATTTGGTGATAGCCGGAATATGTGTCGAGAAAATAGAGGAGTTCCTAGCCTGCGGTCGAGTCGATAACTTGGTCGATTCTAGGCAGAGCGAATGGATCTTTGGGACAATCCTTGTTCAAGGCAGTATAACCGACACACATTCTTAAATCAGTAGTGTCCTTTTTAGGGACCATTACATGATTGGCCGACCACTCAGTGTGGATGACCTCTTCGATAAATCCAGCTAACTCTAGCCAGGTTAGCTCCTTAAATATAGCTTTATGCTTTTTATCGCAAAAACTTCATAAGGACTATTTGACAGGTTTAACATTAGGATACATGTTTAAAGAGTATCAGCAAGTTCCCTAGGTAATACGGTCATGTCAGAAGGTTGCCATGCAAATATATCTTGATTAGCTTCAAGGAACTCGATGAGCATGCTTTCCTATGTGTGGCCTAAGCCTACTCATATATGTGTCACCTTGGAGGGATCATCGTCCTTCAACGGTGTTGTCTTCATCTCTTATGATGCCTTGAACTTCGGGGTCAGCTTCAGTACCTCCTTCTTCATTATGGGCATCTCGAACGGTTCAATTTTCTTCTTGATCTCCTAGTAATCCTTGGCGTGCAGTACGGCTTCGGCAAAGGCGGCAGCTCCGTCTTAATATTCTCATGCTTTCTTCCGGTTTCCCTGGATTATGATGATGCCATTGGGACCAGGAAATTTCAGCATGTTATAGATATAACAAGGGCGATCCATGAATGCCCAGTAGGCCAAACACCCAAAGATATAACAAGGGTGAGCCACGATGCCGATGATAATGATGTCGACGCTGATAAAGATGATTGTTGAGGTCGAATCACTAGCGCTCCCTACCTGGCACGCCATATGTCGCATTTCAGAATATAGACACCAGGGATGTCGCACACCCCCTTTTGGTTTGGCGGTGGGCACTAACATAACATGGCCGTAGGCACTCATAGACAGATCACACAAAGCACATAATGTTTTTACCTAGGTTCTGGCCACCCTTTGTCTAACAACCCTACGCTCTTACTTTGGTGGATTATCTTGTGGATGATTTATAACGAGATCAACAATATAGTGTTGAGGAACCGCTTTCAGCTAGCTTCTACACTTCCCGAGCTTCCTCTTTCTTTCTCTCTCACATTCTCTCCATGAGAGCTTCTCAACACTAGCTCTCTCTAGTTCTCCTCTCCAAATCTCTAAAATCTATTTTCTAACTCTCTATCGACACTGTTGGATGTACCAACTGTTCCTCTCTCAACCTTTCTATTATTCTTCTATCGTGGCCAAGGCCCTCCATTTATATCACAAGGGGTAAGTATTAATAACATTCTTTTAGTGGAAGTGAAAGTCAATTTAAAAGATCTTATTATAAGGAGTAAATCTCTAAAAACCCTAATTCCTATTTATATTCTCTAACAAAAATAATCCTTTCTATAATCATGATTAGTGTAAATACTAAAAATAGAAGTACAAGGAAACAAATAGATATATAAATATTCAGTACAAATTCACAAAGTATCACCAACTAAATTTAAACTTTAAATAGATAAAGAAATATAAAACAGAACAAAGAAGAGAATTAAAAAAAGGGAAAATTGTAGAGTCCAGAACCGGCCCGCGTCCCATTTCATTCTTTGCCTAACTTCCACCTGCGTGCGCCCTCCGGAATTTCTCGCTCGCTCTGCCACGGCCCAGCCCAACGTACCACTTTGTTCCGCTTATCACCGTCGTCCACCTCACGCAGCCGCTGAAGCTGCTGCGTGGCCGCCGCTCGCCGGAATGGAGATCTGCGCTACCGTCGTCTGGGAGGATAAGGAGGCCACTGCGACACCGTACTCTGTCCTTATCCCCATTTACCTCTCTCCCTCACGCACTGTGATGCTCCCACATTGAGGTCGTCGAAACCCTAGTCACAGAAGCTTTTGGGCGCCGCTATTCCACACTTCTACTCGTCGTCCTGAGCTCACTATTGAGTTCCTGGTGCTCGCCTGGTTCGATTGCCCCAACTATGATGCACAGGAGGTGCCTCAATCGCTGCAATCGAAACCTCGTTCTTGAGCTTCAGCCACTGTGTTCGTCAATGACTCCGACCGCCATCAACCTCGAGCTTCCTCTCCGATTGCTTCCCTGCAACCATGGTTAGTCACTGATCCTCTGGCAGGGACGAATCTCACATGTATTAGTTGGGTTCAACTGACACCAATGAATCTTACGTTGCACCGAAGAGGCCACGTATGAAATTCTAATCTGACCCCATCCCCAAAATCTGTCTGACCCCATCAAGGATCAAGGCCCGGCCGAGCATAGGAATATTTTTATATGGGCTTCAAAAACACAAATCGGGGGACTGGCCTGTTAATCCTCGCCACTAAATGATCGCTCGATAGGTCTCACGTACCTGTCCATAGGCCACGACGGCACTACCTCTTCCATCTCTCGTGATCTAGAAAGCCAGTAAGTTGGAAGCCTGCCAAAACGGCAAAACCGATCTGACGTCGTGCGCCGGTGCCGACGGGAGATGATGTGTCACTGCCAGAGAACAGTGGATCCCAGGAACCAGATCAGTCTACGGTTATTGGTTGAGGTAACGGATTTTCTAAATCCTAATATAAACTCACGCATAGCTAATTCATTCTCTAGAGTCTAGACCCCAATCCCCATAAAGTAATTATACAATCGGTAAGCACCAAAGCCTAATTTGTATTGTATTTTCTTGATTATTCTAGATTATGGATCGATTTGTGATGAAAAGAAAAAGAACAAATGATGCTGATGTAGGTTCCTCTAGGTAATCTGGGCCATCAACGGGGCAAGATCGTGGATCAAATTATCCTAGTCTTCCTATAGAAATTAACTTGGATGAGCTACCCTATGATCTAGCGGATCGGAAAAGAATCACACAATACACCAAGAATCTTAGAAAACAAGATGATATTAGGCGGATATATTTAAATATCCACAAAATCTCATCGCAGATACACCGCGGAGATTTAATCCGGAATGGTTTAATGAGTATGGTGGTTGGTTAGAATACAGTGAGAAGGTTGATAAGGCCTTTTGTTTGTGTTGCTACTTATTTAGAGATTGCATTATCTGCCAAGCTGGGAATGAGGCCTTTGTAGTTTAAGGTTGGTCCGGTTGGAACAAGAAAATCAGACTTGACGTTCATGTGGGTCTTGTTAATAGTTTTCACAAAGTGGCAGTTAAGAGATGTGATGCTCTAATGAATCAAGATCAATCAATTCAGGTTGCTCTCAATAGGCAAAGTGATCTTACAAAAAAAGAAAATCGAGTTCGACTAAGTACGTCAATTGACTCGGTAAGGTACTTGCTAACACAAGGATTAGCATTCCGTGGTCACGGTGAATCAAAGAAATCAATAAATAGGGGAAAATTTTGAGAGTTGGTCGATACTTTAGCGGATCAGAACGATGTTACAAAGAAGGCAATTAAGAATGCTTCAAAAAATTGTCAATGGGTATGTCTAGACATCCAAAAAGAACTGGCTAACATATATGCGAACATAATAAAAGGTGTAATTCTTATTGTATTGTCTTCTGACCGATCTCTTGCTAGACTAAAAATAATGTTTACTGTTGTTTTGCACAGATAACATTAAATTCGATTCTTGAAGACATTGGTGGTGAAGTGTTCAGTTTGATGAGGCTCCTGATGTGTCTGACAAAGAACAAATGGTTGTTGTCTTGAGGTATGTTGACAAGCATGGACTAATTATAGAATGATTAGTTGGAATTGTGCATGTAAAGGAAACATCGGCAATATGCCTCAAGACCGCTCTTCATAGATTGTTTGTTGATATTGGGTTGAGCTTAGAGAAGGTTAGAGGCCAGTGCTATGATGGAGCAAGCAACATGAGAGGCGAGTTCAAAGGTTTGAAAGCTAAAATTCTGGAAAAGAATAGCTCAGCCTATTATGTTCATTGTTTTGCTCACCAACTACAGCTAGTTATTGTGGCAGTGTTAAAGAAGATAAATGATATCTCTGATTTCTTTTACATGATATCAATATTGACCAATGTGGTTGGAGGATCTTGTAAATGAAAGGACATGATTAGAGAGAAACATAGAGAGATTATACTAGCAGCCATAGGCAGCAGGAAAATTGGTACATGGACAGGGTTACATCAAGATCAATATCTTCAAAGAGCATGAGACACTCGTTGGGGATCTCATTTTAGAACCCTCTCGAGCCTAGTTAATTTATTCCCAACTCTTATCGATGTTCTTAAATATGTTGCAAAAGAAGGCAAAAAGGATAAGAAGAAAAGTCAAGCACATGGACTCTTATCATATTTTGGCACCTTTGATTTTGTGTTTTATTTGCACATGATGTTGCATATATTAGGAAGTGCAGATACATTGTCACGTTGCTTGCAGCAGAAGGATCTAGACATTCTTAATGCCATGTCGAATGTCAAGTCAACAAGGAATGAACTCCAACGACTAAGAGATGATGGGTGGAAATTATTTCTTGAAAAGGTACATTTATTCTGTGAAGAACATGATATTCCTGGCCTTAACATGCTAGCAAAATATGTCGATAGACATAGACCATGTTATAAAACCAACATAACAAACCTTCAGCATTACCGGATAGATTTTCTTAACTATATTATTGACTGGAAACTTCAAGAGTTTGATGACCGTTTCAAAGAGGTAAATTTTGCATTGCTTATTCACATGGCCTCTTTTGATCCCAAAAAATCATTTGCCGCTTTTAACTTGGAGAGCTTAGTCAAGCTAGCTGAGTTTTATCCTGATGATTTTGATCCAATGTAATTGGTTGCTCTTTGTCACCAGCTTAGCATATACATTGACAATGTGAGGGCAGGCGAAATATTTAGTTATTTGAATGATATTGGTGATCTTTCTAAGTCACTTGTCGACACAAATAAGCGTGTATCTTTTCATTTGGTCTATGAACTGCTGAAGCGAGTGCTAATTTTGCCGGTTGCCACGGCATCAATGGAGAGATGCTTCTCAGCAATGAATATTGTCAAGAATGTGTTACGGAATAAAATGGGGGAGCAATTCATGAGTAATTGTTTGATTTGCTTTGTGGATAAAGATATGTTTTGTACTATTACTACACGTACAATGATTAATCGCTTTAAAAGGGAGAAAATTGATAAGGAAAATTATAAAATGTAAGTGATCAAGTCACATGTGTCTATCAACAATACTTTACCCGCCTTTAATTACTTACATTTTTGAGTATGACATAGTTTTCTCAGTTTCTACGTAGTGGAGGTTGTTACAATTTAGGCTCCAAGTTTCTGGAAGTTACAATTTAGTTTTTTATTAAAAAAATTAAAGAACAAAGAACTGGATTTATGTCCTTAGAAATGGTATGCCCCTTGCCTTTATTAAGGTAATATTGTTCTATTAATGCAAGCTTTTGTCACTTGTGTTCTTTCTTGGTTCTATATCCTAGTATAATACTCCATTATATTAGTTTGACTAGTTCGACTTTCGTAACTTTTATAGTAGCCGACCCCATCGCCAATTTTTTCTAAATTCGCCCCTATCCTCTGGAACATCTCCACCATCTTCCTCCTGACTCGTAGTCGTTGGTCACCATGCGCTATCCACCGCCGATGCGGTTGTTCGTCATCGACACTGCTCTAGTGACCGTCTTGTAGTGGCACCACCTCCAGTAGGTTCACCTCAGCCTCCCCGTTTGAACGCATCACCTTGCTCACCCGCGCGTGCTCGGAGACGCCGCTATTGGTGACCATTTGGGGGTGGCCGGCGAGGTGACATCAAGCTTGCGTCATGCCCGCATCACCCTTCACTCAGTCAGCACGTTTGAACCGGTCAATGCTTAGGTGGCAGGTGATGTGGCCAGTACCCCACTGGTCAGTGACCCTGGCTAGGGTCGTTATCAGTATAAAAAGTAGTTCCTGTTTGAGAAATAGATTAAATATTATAAAGTTGATTATAGATATTTTTCAGGAATTTAAGAAAATGATTAAATTTTATAAATTTAATATCTTTTGTTTTATAATTCGGAAAAAATACGTTTAATATATGAAAATTTAAAAAAAAATGAAAATCTATAATTTAACCTTATTATCAAACATTAATATGTTAATTATTTAAATAATAATTATTTAATAAAGATTTTATAAGTAATAATACTTTGAAAATTCATATTTTAATATTGGTACATAAGAAAAATATAAATAATATACTAAAATTCTTGAACAAATAAGAATTAAAATGTAAGACTATAAACTTAAAATATTATATCACTAAACTAAGTATTTATTATTTATTTAGTAGTTATAAAGTGATAAAACTTGTAAAAATCATATCTTATTATTTAAATATCCCAAAAATACTTATAATATACCAAAATGATCACAAAAATAAAGTCTACACATTAAAAATATCCTATTTCATAATTGACGTCAAAGAAAAGGTAAAGGTCTAATAAATCTTATTTAAACTCTTTTTTTATTTTAATTCCTTAGAAATATATAAATCTTTACTATTGCCTTTACCATTATTTGTTTAATGTCTAAAAGTGTAATAACAAGTGCTAGTTATATTTAAGTTAAGTTAAGATAGGCCTGACCAAGTTAAGTTGTACTTACTAAACTACCATTTAGAATTAAGTAAATCTTACTGTTCAAAAATATTTTATCAATTATAAAATCATCAAGATGTGAGTACTAATTCTTTTACAAGTTTAGGAATCCACTTTAAAAGCTAAACAAAGTCTTTAAGTAGTTAACATAATGCCATTTTCATGTTTATAGAAATAAGTATTAATTCTATAATAAGTAAGTGATTCTATTCACTTATAAAATCAAGAGAACACCACTTCCATAAAGACATAATAATTCTGTTTCACCTTCATGAAGTCTTAAAAGTCTCCACTTGCTAGTGGAATAGTTATTCAAATATACTAATTGTTTTCTACTTTAATACTTGTAATTAATAAGAAAACCTTAAAGTGTTAGATTAAAGTTTAAATGTTTTTTACTTTGTAATGTAATATTTTCCTCAAAAGTTATTCTTTTAAGAAACATTAAAGGTAATCGTTAAGCATATCTGTAAAGACTTTAATTGATTAATAATCTTGCTTAGGAAATATTTTAGATACCATGATTCATTTGAGTGTTTTAATATTGCATGCTACTTGTTGTATTTACATATTGTTTCACACACTCTCACAAGCCTTAACAAGGAGCACAAGTATGAAAATGATATAAAAGTGCAACACATTCCTAAGAACTCATCCCCAGTTTCCAAACCCTAGATCAGATACGATTGTCTCGGGGATTCGCGTTTATCAAATTGCATTACATTACTTATGCATAATAGCATCTTGTTTCTTTAAACATTCTTCCTTGCCAAACCAATGATGCTACTTTCAGAATTTGGATATTCTAATGTCTTGAAGACTGTGAGTGCATAATCTTGCAATCACCAAAGGCAAGTTCACAACTTGCTCATGTCCTTTGGTTATTTTCTATAAAATGTTTGTAACTCAAATATTGTCATCACCTGCATTTCAAGAAGGTCAAAACACTATTTTCATAATGAACTAAAAGTATCGGTTACTGATCTAGGGTGATTAACTAATCTGTTATAACTAGCAATGGAAACGCCATTGTACAGGAATATATCATCTAGGACTTAACAACCAATGTCGCTAGTGATTCTAGCGCCGTATATTACGCGTTAACCATGAGATTTGGAATGGGACAGAGAAGTCAGATGTATCTTCTTCCTTTCGTATGTAGGGAAGATGACCTTCACGTGACGCTACGATTCCTTGTGCGGATCCAACATATGGGTGGGTACCCTTAGGCCCCACGATTTTGGTATCTAGATTATCTATGAGTGGCTACCTTTATGGAGCTTGGCAGGGCATAACCGTCTCATAGAGTCTTCGTGAACTCATCAGGGTTGTAGCTTGCCCGAAAGGGGTCCTCACAGAGGTGTAGTCAGCCCTGAAGGATCGTGCAGACATACAGGATTGTGGAGAGGGCAGTGATTGGCTTGGATCTGAGGTTGGGCCTCAAACCATGGAAGTTTCAATGGGGACATACTCCTGGCCGGGTAACAAAGCTTAAGGTCTCCCATGGGAAAAGTGACGCACCTCTGTAGAGTGTAAGAATTGTGACATGTTACTCCCTGTTCCGGGAAGGAGCTACGAACGTGGCAGGAAAGGAACCCCACAAAGGTTCTGGTCAACTTGTGAAGGTTGTCGAACATAGTTTTCAGAATAAAAGCAACCTTTGAAGAAATGTTGTACGAAAACCTGCATTGCCTACGACCTTTGGTCTATGGCTGTAGAGATAGTGCATCATACACTCCTTTTTAGTGAACTTGCTGAATACGCTCGTACTCAACCGTACTTTCTTAACCCTTGCTAGGTTCTAAGCCACTGAAGACGACGTCAACATCAATTTCTGCTCAAGAAACCATCATCGACAGCTCAAGATCTTCACTAAAGTCAATGAAGTCAACAGATACATCGACTGAAGTGAAGACGAAGTCCCTGATTAGATAGGACTAGATACTCAAGCCATAACACCTACTTCTGTAGAGCATTGCACTAGAAGCAATTGCAAGCCAGATAGCTTAGATGCTAGTCTTATTATCTAGATAGTTCGGAGTTACTATTTCTGGTTCTTCTTTGTAAGATGTTTCTTTCTCTCTCTTTCACCTAGAGTGTTCTCTGGATCCTATGTAAAGAGTCGAGTTGTAACCTATAGTCATGTCTTGGACCTGTAATGTTTCTGTTGTACCACTCTAAGGGATGTAATACTAGTGAACGTTGTTTCATTGGTGTTATGTCAATGACTATAGTGTACTACATCATGAAGTGATATGCTGGGTCACCGCAAGCATCGATAATAAGGATAGTAGTAGACAAAGGAGTAAGTAAAGATTATAAATGCAAAATAGGTAGAATGCGGAGAATCCTCACCAGGGAAACAATGTCGGGGAACCCAAAGACTTTCGTATCTCGCATCGACTCATCATCCCATCCGGTGAAGAAGCAAAGCACTAAAAGAGGCAATAGATGCAATATTTAATACTACGACAAATTAAGAGAATCGGAATCCTTATAATTAATTAGACGGTTTGAGTTTTTTAGGTATCCCATAATTTAAATATTAAATTATCAAGGAAAGACATGTCATCGGTGAGCTACATAAATTTAAATGAAATTATAATAACACAAAACATCCCACGTACACTCCATATTTAATTATTATGTGAATCGACTACATACACCCAAACGACAACAATTTGTATGCAAGCATGGATGGTTTAAATATGCAAGAAATTGTATGGAAATTTATAAAATAGGGCATCGGAAAGGGTTGCACGTGTAGGTTTCGGGATGGGGGTTCGAAGATCTTGGGATCGTAGGAACAGTCTTCAGATCTAGGAATGGGGCTTTGAAATCCATGAAGGAGAACTTGATGTTACATCTTGATTCATTCCGTGAAGGAGGCCTTGATGTTTCATCTCTAATGTTGATGGTTGTCAACTCCCGGATTTCTAATCCCAGATGCCCGTTATGCCATACCTCGCAATCCCAGGATTACCATTTTTGCGAGACATAACGGATTGGATATCACAGTACATCATCCATTACAAACCATACATAAGGTCTTACACAAATAAGGATGTCATGATCCAGTCTTAATACAACAAGCAACGGAAATAAAAGATAAGCGTAGCGGTGGGGTCCATCTTCAGGGACACATGCAATGCTGACGAAGGCAGATAGTCCTAGTTATCATAGCCGTCCTGTTGGCCATCATCTTGATAGTCTCCTTCATAGTCTGGCCATGATAATAGCCAGGGACAAAATCCATGAGTACTCTTTAAGTACTCGCAAACTACCACTAATAAGTACTATAATTCCAAGATAAAGCGCTAACTCTAAGTATAACTATAAAGTTAAGTTTGAAACCTAAGCTGAGTTCAGAAGCAAAGAAAGGTAAAGTAAAGCTCTAGAATCACTTAAGTTGGGAAGCTAATGTCATAAACACAACCCTGTTGTGGTCAAGTCAAGATTCATCATTCATTTCAAAATACTTAGAAAACATCTGACAACGAAACAGTATGGCCATTCCAACTGTCCATAACCGCGGACGCGACTATTCGAATAGTTTGACACTCTATAGAGGTGGTACACTTTTACCATAACATTCGATACATTTGTCAGGGATAACCCTGAATCATCATACTTAGTATGCAGATAATCAAACATAACCTTCCCTTTACACACCCTAGTATAAGGACCTCTCCTATGAGCATGGCCTCCCAACCATGACCATCAGTCATCTTGGGCACTGCATAGGCGGACAACATTGAGAGGTAGCCTCAGCTCAACCCTCTCCCGCGAGGATTTCCAGCTAAGCCTTACCCAATTCAGGTAGTGTCGTTGTACGGAAATTTTGGAATGGTATAGCATCTGAATCCAACCATCAGTTTTATAAAAGGGTTAAGGCTCATGCCTCAACATTTTCATCATCATCAACCATTTGTGTTTCTCAACACATGTCAAAACATCTCAATAGAATGACTCATTATTCCAAGGTTTTCATAACTCATTTTCACCAAGTGTTCACATCTAAAGTGACTCAAGTTTTTGATCTACTCTAAACTACTAAGTTAAGAGTGTTCACTACGGTGGAAAAGATGGGTTCAATCTCATGCCATAGAATGACATCTAAAGGGGTTCTAATTAGGTCAAGTTTTATACTTTTTATGCTACCTTCCAAACAAGTAAAGAACTTTGTGGAACTAAGAGAGTAAAGCTTGTAAATAAGACTTGGGGTATTACTAGTCAAAGGGGTGTGATCAAAGCATGCTTAAGGCATCTTTGCTAAACCATCTAGTTTGGTCCTAACTTGCTAAGCACTAAACTTCCAAGTGTTAGCTTGCACTGTTAATGGTGGCTTGCCTTGGTTGGTGCAGTGGTTGAAGTTTTCTTCTTCTTCTTCTTGGTAGAACTCCTCCTCCTCGAAAGCTTGGTCGGTACTATCGTCTATAAATACATACGGAGGACACAATCACCAAACAATACTTAACTAGGCTAAGTAGCATTCTAAGACACACATTTGATGATCTATTATCATCACAAGCATCACAAGTTTAATTCAATGGTTTCATCCTTTTTATTTTAGAAAAGTAATTTCTACTCATGAAAAAAATTAACTAAGATTTAATATGCACCACTTAAAATATGGGATCATGTTGACACATGTCATCACCACATATCCTAACATGTGGGAATGAGAATTAAAGGTTGGATCAATATTACTTTGGTTTAAGTTCATTATTTAAAGATTTAAAGTGACTAGAAATGCCTATATAGCATTATTTTGGTACTAGTCCAAAGTCACTGCATGTAAACCTTAATATTATTACATAGTTAGATAGATATGATGAAATGTGATTTTTGAGAGTTGGAATCAACTCAAAAGCTAACTTGGTTGATTTTATAAAAATGTTGCAAGTTGCAAATGCTTCTGTTTTGTTATTTTTATTAGGAGAGGTCTATAAGTCTAATTGAATTAAATCCAACGGGCTTGGATATATCATCTTCCTATCTTTCAGGAAAAATTAGTTTCATCCAATTTGGATTTGTGAAACTCACAGAATTGAATTTTAAACTAGTGGACAGAAACTAGATTTAACTAAAAAGAAAAATCCAAATTTGAACGGGTGGGCTAGCGCGGGAAAGAACTTGGGATGGCCCAGTGGCTCTCCGCAGCGCGAGGCTCAGCTGACAGGGGGGTCCCGCTTGTCAGTGGGTCTTCGTCGACGACGAACAGGTCGCCGGCGAGCTCGAACCCTAGCGGCTTGGTGGGGGTCTGCTGGGGACATACCAAGGCTCCAGCAATGATGGCGAGGCAGGCAAACGAACTGGAACACGACGGCGAGGCGAGGCGTGGTTGCGGCGGAGCTTGGGGTGCCCTAAATCGCAGGCGCCCTTCTCCTCCAGAGGCGGCTGCTCCGGCTCCATTTCTAGCGAGCTGCTGCTCCCCTTGCTCCGGCTAGAGGTGGGTGAGGTTCAGTGAAGTGAGGGGAGTGGAGTGGTGTGGAGAGAAGAGGCTGGGGAGGCCTCCTCTTATAGGCCCTACGGTGAGACCGAAGGGTATGGGCGGGCGACTCTGGCGACACGGCTACGGGCGGCTAGCGGCATGGCTGAGGATGGCGATTGACAGGCGGTCCCCTGGCGGTGCTTTAGGAAGTGAATGCGGCCGTAGGGGCGGTGGTATGCAGTCTGGGCGAGGTGGCGCTCTGAGCAGCAGAGGTGGCACTCTGAGCGGCAGAGGCGGCGGTGTCCATGGCGAGCGGTGGCTGTGAGGCGTTGGGCAGTCAACGGGGGTGTCTAGGGTGTTCCCCAGGTCGTGGCGGAGCAGTGGGCACGGGCTGTGGCCAAGGGGCGGTATGTGCAACTGGGGACAGAGCGTGCTCTTGGGGCGGCGTCGGCATGGTCGACCAGCTCCGGGCGCGGCGGTTTCTGGCTGTTCTTGTCTCTGGCTCTGGCCTGGGGCTGGTTGGATGGTGGCAGTGGACCACTCGTGACTTGCTAGACAAGGCGAGAGAGGCTGGAGAGGTCTGCTGCTGCGAGTGCATGGTCGGCCGGCGAGAGGTGGCTCGGCATGGCAATGCAGTGCAGCTAGGAGGTAGGGGATGTGCTGGTGTGGGTCTGGTTGGGCTTGAGGGAGACAAAGATGATCAAAGCACATTAATTTGCTAGACAAGATCAACCCAAAACAGTAATAGTTAGGCCACTTTGATCTTGCCCACAAAGTGTTTGATGAAATGGCCGAAAGAGAAAAACTTTGGAATTTTGAGTTCAAAATTTTTGAGTGATCTCCACTGGTGCTAGGTAGTCTCTGGTTGCAAGGGTTTTGAAAGTGGAGCTCAAATAGGTGGTTTTTGGAATAGGGGTGATCTATGCATATGCATTGGATTCAATTTTCAAATGCCATTTAAAATAAGTAAAAGAATGTTTTTAGCAGATCAAAAGGTGGGCCTTGGTACCTCATTATTTGTACTAACAAGGGGTGCAAAGATCATTAATTGTTTCTGTTAAGAAATGAGTGCTAGGAACACTCAAAGTAGTGTGGTGGATTAAAATGGCCAAAATGACCATTCCTCCTTTTTAATTCTTTTTGATTCAATTTTCTTGAGGAAAAGTTTGGGAAAGATGTAGATGATGTTTAAATCACGTAAGAAACATTTTAGAAGTAAAGGATCACACAATCATGGCAATTCAAAACAACTCCTATTTTAAATGCACACATATATGGATGCTTTCATTTTAAAATTGCAAAAGTTTTTGTAAACCCCAAATTTGATGATTTATATATTGATAAGCTTGGATTGAAGTTTTGGGATGTTACAAACCTTCCCCCCTTAAACAAAATCTCGTCCCGAGATTTACAAAGAAAACTAGGAACTAAAGAGATCTGGGAACTCTGTCCTAATGAAATCTTCGCGCTCCCAAGTAGCTTCCTCCTCGGTATCGTTGCTCCACTGAATCTTGAGAAACTTGATACTCCTGGTCCTAGTGGTTCTGTAGGCTTCTTCTAAGATACGAATGGGCACTTCCCGATAGGTCAGGTCATTGTTGATTTCTACAGCTCTGTGATCGATGTTCTTGAAAACTTCAGTCTTCTCCGGCACTTCCAGACATTTGCGAAGTAACGAGATATGGAACACATTATGGATGGCTAACATTTCTTCAGGAAGTTCCAACTGATACGATACTTCTCCTCGACGATTCAGAATCTTGAAAGGTCCGATATATCTGGGGGCTAACTTTCCCTTCAGACTAAAGCGTTGAGTTCCTTTCAATGGTGAAACCTTGAGATATACAAAATCTCCGACATTGACAGTCAGGTCTCTCCTTCTCTTGTCAGCATAACTCTTCTGTCTGGATTGGGCGGTCTTGAGGTGCTCATGGACTTTGTGAACTTTCTCTTCCGCTTCTCGGAGAACGTCGGGTCCGAAGATCTGACTCTCTCCTACTTGTGACCAATTCAAAGGGGTACGACACTTTCTTCCATATAGGAATTCAAATGGTGCCATCTGCAAACTAGCTTGATAATTGTTGTTATATGAGAATTCTACGAAAGGCAGGCAGTTTTCCCATTTTGATCCATATTCCAACACACAAGCTCTAAGCATATCCTCTAGGATCTGGTTGACTCTCTCAGTCTGTCCATCTATTTGCGGGTGATATGCTATGCTAAACTTCAACCTGGTTCCTAATCCTTATTGGACTTTCTGCCAAAATCTCGAGGTAAACTGAGTTCCTCGATCTGATACTATGGTCTTGGGGGTTCCATGCAGACTAACAATCCTAGAAATGTACAGCTGTGCTAACTTTGCACTCTGGTAAGTTGTCTTGACAGTTATAAAGTGGGCTACCTTGGACAGTCTATCAACTATGACCCAGATTGAGTCATTTCCCCTACTAGACATAGGCAAACTGGTGATAAAGTCCATTCCGATGGAATCCCATTTCCATTCCGGAATCTGCAATGGTTGCAACAGTCCTACAGGTCTCTGATGCTCTGCCTTGACTCTTTGACAGATGTCACATTTGGCGATGTAGCTTCCGATCTCTCTCTTCATCTTGTGCCACCAAAATTGTTCTTTCAAATCCTGATACATCTTTGTTCCTCCGGGGTGGATAGAATAAAGAGTATCATGAGCTTCCTTCATGATAACTTCCTTCAGCTCCGAATCTGCTGGAACACAGATACGTCCTTTGTACCACAGTACTCCTTCTTCGTCTTCTGTGAATCCAGGTACCTTTCCTGTACCAATACGATGTTTGATTCCGTCGATACTTTCATTTCCCTTCTGGGCTTCCTTGATTTGGCTAATCAAAGTAGGATGAAGTTCACTGCTATCTAGGAATCCTTTGCTAACTAATTCAGTCCTGAACTGCTCCAACTCTTCATACAAACTTGGTTGCTTCTCCTTGATCATGGTGTTAAGCCTACACGACAATCTGCTAAGAGCATCCGCTACCACATTGGCTTTGCCGGGGTGATAGTGAATGTCAAGGTCGTAATCCTTGATTAACTCGATCTATCTCCTTTGCCTCATATTCAGCTCCTTCTGAGTGAAGATGTATTTTAAGCTCTTGTGATCTGAGTAAATCTCACAACGATTACCCATCAGTTAATGACGCCATGTCTTCAATGATAGAACCACAGCTGCTAGCTCAAGATCATGGGTTGGATAGTTCTGCTCATGCTGCTTCAGTTGTCGAGACAGATACGCGATGACTTTGCCTTCTTGCATCAATACACATCCTATACCAATCTTGGATGCGTCACAATACACATCAAAGGGCTTCTTGATGTCAGGCATGACCAATATTGGGGCGGATATCAATCTCTTCTTCACCTCCTGGAAACTGGCTTCACACTTGTCGGTCCATTCAAACTTCTTGTCCTTCTTCAACAATTGGGTCATTGGTCGGGCTATGCCTGAGAATCCTTCTACGAACTTGCGGTAATATCCCGCTAATCCGAGAAATGCACGGACTTGGGTTCGAGTGGTTGGGGCTTCCCATTCTTCGACATCTTTGATCTTGGCGGGATCAACAGAGACTCTTCTGGCAGACACAATATGTCCTAGGAATCCTACTTCTTTCAACCAAAACTCACACTTGCTGAACTTGGTATATAACTGATGCTCTCTCAGGGTTTCTAGGATAACTCTCAGATGTTGCTCATGCTCTTCTTCCGACTTGGAGTAGATAAGGATGTCGTCGATAAACACAACTACAAACTTATCTAGGAAATTCATAAAGATCTTATTCATGAGATTCATGAAATAAGCAGGGGCATTGGTTAATCCAAAAGACATAACCGTATACTCGTATAAACCATAGCGAGTAGTAAAGGCGGTCGTCGGAATATCCGTTGCACGAATCTTAAGTTGGTGATAACCAGTCCTAAGATCAATCTTTGAGAATACCTGGGCTCTAGTCAATTGATCAAATAGATCCTCTATCTTTGGCAAGGGGTACTTGTTCTTGATGGTGACATCATTCAACTTTCTGTAATCTGTGCATAGACGGTTGCCTCCATCTTTCTTGTCGACGAACAACACTGGTGATCTCCATGGCGATGCACTTGGTTGAATCAATCCTTTGGCTAGCATAGCATCCAACTGCTTCTTCAGTTCCACTAACTCTGAGGGGTTCATTCTATAGGGTCTCTGGGCTATAGGTCCGATTCCGGGGATTAGTTCAATAATGAACTCAATATCCCTATCCGGGGGCATACTTGGCAATTCATCTGGGACTACGTCGGGGTATTCACAGACTACTCTGACTTGGTCTATGGTGGGCAGGGCTACACTCTGGTTGCACTTGAATTGACGGGGTAAGGTTTTAGAGATATGCTCTACTATTACTCCAAAACTACTAGTCATGGTGATGGCTTTCTTAGCATAGTCTATCAATCCTTTATGCCTTGACATCTAGTCCATACCTAGTACTACTTCCAATCCTTTGGTTCCAAGTACAATTAGGTTGGCATAAAAATCTATCCCATGTATTCTGATAGGTACAACTTTGCAAATATTTCTAGCTTTGGTTGTTGAACCGAGGATTTGAACTATCATTACATGCTTCAGGTTGGTTGGACAAATCTTACTAGCGCGTGCAAATTCTTCGGTGACAAATGAATACGATGCTCCCGAATCAAACAATACTCTTGCTAAAACTGAGTTGACAGAAAACATACCCAGCACTACGTCTGGCGCTTCCTAGGCTTCTTCTGCATTCATGTGGAAGAGACGGCCATTGCGGTTGTGAGGGTTCCCTGGGACAAATCTCCTTCCTGGTTGAACACGACGCTGCTGCAGTCTTCTTGGGACACTCATTGGAATAGTGACCCTTCACTCCACACTCGAAACAAGTGATTTGGGACTTGTCCTTAGCTGCGACAGGTACAGCATTGCTGCCAGTTCTGGGTGCAGTGTTGTTGTTATTGGGGTTCTTGGGAGGTGCACGGTTAAACGGAGTTGTGATTGTTTCCTCCGGACTTCACATTGCCTCCGCTACGGTTGGGGTAGCTTGGGTGAGATGTTGGGGGTTGGTTGTTCCTTGGTGCATATCCTGGTGAAGGGTTGGGACGGTACTTCAGGTGACTGTTGGATCCAGACTACTGCATCATACGACGCTTGCGGTTGTCGTTTGCCTGGTTAATCTTCCCTTCCATCTGGATGGCAGAGTCGACTAGCTCTTCGAGATCCTGGAAACGGATATTGACGAGGACAGTCTGCGTCTCATCATGCAGTCCGTTCAAGAATCTCTCCTTCTTCTTGGCCTCCGTGTTGATCTCATCAGGTGCATATCTGGCAAGTGACAGGAATCTGTCACGGTACTCCACCACCGTCATTCTTCCTTGCTTCAATTCGTGGAACTCATCTCTCATTCTGTTGACTAGTCCCTACGGCACGTGGGTGCGGCTGAACTTGACTTTGAATGCTTCCCATGTCATTACTTGACCATGGTTCATATTGCAGATGTTATTCCACCAAGCTCTTGCATCTCCTGCCAGATAGTGGGTGCCGAAGAGAACTTTCTCATTTTCATCAACTCTGGCAACTTCTAAGTTGTTTTCCATGGTCTGTAACCAGTCATCAGCATCTAATGGGTTCTCAGATTGATTGAAGATTGGGGGATTGGTGTTCTGAAATTTTTTGAGTTTGGATCCCTGGTGATCCTGGTTTCCATGCCCTTGGTTGTTGAGAGCCATCTGGGCGATCTGTTTAAGTGTTGCTAAGTTGGCTTGGCGTTCTGCCCGGCTTGCTTCACGGTCTTCTATGAGATTCTGTAAGATCTGCAGCATTGGGTCTTCCGATGAGCTTCTCCCTCCTTGATTTCCACGAGTCATCTGAAGATTGAGATATAGGGGTAAGAGGGAAATTCTAAGGTTCATGGTTTTGGGTTTGCAAAGCTAAAACTTTGAGTTAGACTCAGGTTTTTCAACTAACTTCACTTTCATTTCATGCAAGCAAGCACACGATACAACACACACCACAACAATCAAAGGGAAAACAGATGGTTTGAAGAACCATTCTGTAAGCTACGATACAGTGAGACCGATACATCTCATGCTACGACAGTGATCTAGTGCATCTACTCATCGTCGATGAAGTCGGAGTCCTCATCATCGGTGTAGAAGTCCACGACATCCTCCTCCAGAAAGTCATCATCGTTGCTGAGGTAAGAATCCATGTCTCCATGGATGTCTTCACCCTCATCTTCTTCTTCCTTGGCTGAAGCTGAGCTCCCTGCTCCTTGATGGTCTTCTCGAGGTCGTCCACCTTCTTGCAAAGAAGGGCGATGGTGCGATCCTTCTTGGCACGTTGACGGCGAAGAGACTGGCGGTCTTGGACAAGTAGTGCGAAAGTCTAGGCCTTCTGGTCGGCAATGGCACGGTTCTGGTTGGCTAACTCCTTGGCATTGTCCAGTTCCTGTTGTCTATCGTGAAGCAAGAAGTCAAGGTTCTCCACTTGATGCCTCAACTCGGGGTGACCCGGCATCTCCATTGGCATTCCCATGAAATCACGTCTTGCATAGTGGGAAAAACGGGTTCCTTGGACCTTATTGACGTTGAGGGCACATAGATGTGCGAGTGCTTCATGCATGGCCCTGGCTAAGCCATCTAGCCAGTTGTTCTCTCTCACGGAGAACTGAATTCTCCTAGAAGTTGGTGCTTCGATGCTTCCTCTAAGATCCGCGGTGACTAGCCACTGTAAGTCTCCTCCTGGGGGTCCTAGAAGTTGAGCTCCAAGAAACTCTGGGTGCGGGCGTCCTAGTAACTCTGACAGTGAATCCAGATCCCTCTCGAAGATCAGTTGACCTCCGTTTCCCAACTGGTAAAACTTGCTGAACTGAGTCTCCATCTACAAGAATTAAGGATGAGGAAGTTAGTGAAGCGATCAACTGTGTCAAATTTTAAGTAGTAGTGTAAGAATTTTGATTACCCTGACTTTTTGAGAAAGAATCCACAAGGGTAAGAGAGGAGATAGTTTTTTTAATAAATACTCACTTTGGTTTTGAAACTAAGTTTTTGTTTGACGTCCATTCTAACCAGGGTTTCCTATGGTCAGGATGGCTCTGATACCAACTTGTCAACACCCGGATTTTTAATCCCAGATGCCCGTTATGCCATACCTCGCAATCCTAGGATTACCATTTTTGCGAGACATCACGGATTGGATATCACAGTAGATCATCCATTACAAACCATACATAAGGTCTTACACAAATAAGGATCTCATGATCTAGTCTTAATACAACAAGCAGTGGAAATAAAAGATAAGCGTAGCGGTGGGGTCCATCTTCAGGGGCACAGGCAATGCTGACGAAGGCAGATAGTCCTAGTTATCATAGCCGTCCTGTTGGCCATCGTCTTGATAGTCTCCTTCATAGTCTGGCCATGATAATAGCCAGGGACAAAAGCCATGAGTACTCTTTAAGTACTCACAAACTACCACTAACAAGTACTATAATTCCAAGATAAAGCGCTAACTCTAAGTATAACTATAAAGTTAAGTTTGAAACCTAAGTTGAGTTCAGAAGCAAAGAAAGGTAAAGTAAAGCTCTAGAATCACTTAAGTTGGGAAGCTAATGTCATAAACACAACCCTGTTGTGGTCAAGTCAAGATTCATCATTCATTTCAAAATACTTAGAAAAACATCTGACAACGAAACAGTATGGCCATTCCAACTGTCCATAACCGCGGACGCGGCTATTCGAATAGTTTGACACTCTACAGAGGTGGTACACTTTCACCACAAGATTCGATACATCTGCCAGGGATAACCCTGAATCATCATACATAGTATGCAGATAATCAAACATCACCTTCCCTTTACACACCCTAGTATAAGCACCTCTCATATGAGCATGGCCTCCCAACCATGACCATCAGTCATCTTGGGCACTACATAGGTGGACAACATTGAGAGGTAGCCTCAGATAAACCTCTCCCGCGAGGGAACTAATACTAATGCATATAAATTTCCAGCTAAGCCTTACCCAATTCAGGTAGTGTGGTTGTACGAAAATTTTGGAATGGTATAGCATCTGAATCCAACCAGTAGTTTTATAAAAGGGTTAAGGCTCATGCCTCAACATTTTCATCATCATCAACCATTTGTGTTTCTCGACACATGTCAAAACATCTCAATAGAATGACTCATCATTCCAAGGTTTTCATAACTCATTTTCACCAAGTGTTCACATCTAAAGTGACTCAAGTTTTTGATCTACTCTAAACTACTAAGTTAAGAGTGTTCACTACGGTGGAAAAGATGGGTTCAATCTCATGCCATAGAATGACATCTAAAGGGGTTCTAATTAGGTCAAGTTTTATACTTTTTATGCTACCTTCCAAACAAGTAAAGAACTTTGTGGAACTAAGAGAGTAAAGCTTGTAAATAAGACTTGGGGTATTACTAGTCAAAGGGGTGTGATCAAAGCATGCTTAAGGCATCTTTGCTAAACCATCTAGTTTGGTCCTAACTTGCTAAGCACTAAACTTCCAAGTGTTAGCTTGCACTGTTAATGGTGGCTTGCCTTGGTTGGTGCAGTGGTTGAAGTTTTCTTCTTCTTCTTGGTAGAACTCCTCCTCCTCAAAATCTTGGTCATTACTATCGTCTATAAATACATACGGAGCACACAATCACCAAACAATACTTAACTAGGCTAAGTAGCATTCTAAGACACACATTTGATGATCTATTATCATCACAAGCATCACAAGTTTAATTCAATGGTTTCATCCTTTTTATTTTAGAAAAGTAATTTCTACTCATTAAAAAAATTAACTAAGAATTAATATTCACCACTTAAAATATGGGATCATGTTGACACATGTCATCACCACATATCCTAACATGTGGAAATGAGAATTAAAGGTTGGATCAATATTACTTTGGTTTAAGTTCATTATTTAATGATTTAAAGTGACTAGAAATGCCTATATAGCATTATTTTGGTACTAGTCGAAAGTCACTGCATGTAAACCTTAATATTATTACATAGTTAGATAGATATTATGAAATTTGATTTTTGAGAGTTGGAATCAACTCAGAAGCTAACTTGGTTGATTTTATAAAAATGTTGCAAATTGCAAATGCTTCTGTTTTGTTATTTTTATTAGGAGAGGTCTATAACTCTAATTGAATTAAATCCAACGGGCTTGGATAGATCATCTTTCTATCTTTCAGGAAAAATTAGTTTCATGCAATTTGAATTTGTAAAACTCCCAGAATTGAATTTTAAACTAGTGGACATAAACTAGATTTAACTAAAAAGAAAAATCCAGATTTGAATGGATGGCTAGCGCGGGAAAGAACTTGGGCCGGCCCAGTGGCGCTCCGCGGCGCGAGGCTCAGCTGACAGGGGGTCCTGCTTGTTAGTGGGTCTTAACATGCGAAACGGTACGCGCGCTGTGGGCCGTAAGATTACAAGGGGAATCTACGGCTAAGGGTCGTCGTCGACAACGAACAGGTCGCCGGCGAGCTCGAACCCTAGCGGCTCGGTGGGGGTCTACTTGGGACATACCAGGGCTCCAGCGACTACGACGAGGCGGGCAAACGAACTGGAAGACGATGGTGAGGCGAGACGCGGTTGCGGCGGAGCTTGGGGTGCCCTAAATCGCAGGCGCCCTTCTCCTCCAGAGGCGGCTGCTCTGGCTCCAATTCCGGCGAGCTGCTACTCCCCTTTCTCCGGCTAGAGGTGGGTGAGGTTCAGTGAAGTGAGGGGAGTGGAGTGGTGTGGAGAGAAGAGGCTGGGGAGGCCTTCTTTTATAGGCCCGACGGTGAGACCGACGGGTATGGGCGGGCGACTCCGGCGACACGGCTACGGGCGGCTAGCGGCATGGCTGAGGATAGCGATCGACAGGCGGTCCCCTGATGATGCTCTAGGAAGTGAATGCAGCCGTACGGGCGGTGGCATGCGGTCTGGGCGAGGTGGCGCTCTGAGCGACAGATGCGGCGGTGTCCACGGCGAGCGGTGGCTGTGAGGCGTTGGGCGGCCAGCGGGGGTGTTTGGGGTGTTCCCCAGGTCGTGGCAGATCGGTAGGCGCGGGCTGTGGCCAAGGGGCGGTATGTGTGAGCGGGGACAGAGCATGCTCTGGGGGTGGCGTCGGCATGGTCGACCAGCTCCGGGCGTGGCGGTTTCTGGCCGTTCCTGTCTCCGGCTCTGGCCTGGGGCTGGTTGGACGGTGGCAGTGGACCACTGGCGACTTGCTAGACAAGGCGAGAGAGGCTGGAGAGGTCTGCTGCTGCGAGTGCATGGTCGGCCGGCGAGAGGTGGCTCGGCATGGCAATGTAGTGCAGCTAGGAGGTAGGGGATGTGCTGGTGTGGGTCTGGTTGGGCTTGAGGGAGACAAAGATGGTCAAAGCACATTAATTTGCTAGACAAGATCAACCCAAAACAGTAATAGTTTGTCCACTTTGATCTTGCCCACAAAGTGTTTGATGAAATGGCCGAAAGAGAAAAACTTTGGAATTTTGAGTTCAAAATTTTGAGTGATCTCCACTGGTGCTAGGTAGTCTCTGGTTGCAAGGGTTTTGAAAGTGGAGCTCAAATAGGTGGTTTTTGGAATAGGGGTGATCTATGCATATGCATTGGATTCAATTTTCAAATGCCATTTAAAATAAGTAAAAGAATGTTTTTAGCAGATCAAAAGGTGGGTCTTGGTACCTCATTATGTGTACTAACAAGGGGTGCAAAGATCATGAATTGTTTCTGTTAAGAAATGAGTGATAGGAATACTCAAAGTAGTGTAGTGGATTAAAATGGCCAAAATGACCATTCCTCCTTTTTAATTCTTTTTGATTTGATTTTCTTTAGGAAAAGTTTGGGAAAGAGGTAGATGATGTTTAAATCACTTAAGAAACATTTTAGAAGCAAAGGATCACACAATCATGGCAATTCAAAACAACTCCTATTTTAAATGCACACATATATGGATTTTTTCATTTTCAAATTGCAAAAGTTTTTGTAAACCCCAAATTTGATGATTTAGATCTTGATAAGCTTGGATTGATGTTTTGGGATGTTACAATGGTGGACTTGGTTTCAGCCGACGTGGTCTTTGGGAGACTTGGCAATGAGAAACTTAGGTCAATCGGTGGCAAGCTAGGGAATCATGCATGTGTGGATCTCCATCTTGGGATTGGCAACACTCAGGGGTGTTTGGTTTCTAGCCAGAATTTGCAAAGCCAAAGGATGGAAATTTGGTATGTGTTGGGAAATCCATAATGGAACCTCGGTCTAGATGCTCTTGTTACCTGGACTGACCTGATTGGTCTCAGGCGTTGTACTTGGTGATGTATTTTGGTTCCAGCTAGAATTAGGAATAGTGGCATGACCTACTACCAGCTACATTTAATTCTGGTTTGGCCGTTTTGTTTGGCCTTCGTACAAATGGAAGGCCGACGTTACATGTAGGGTCGCAGGCACTGTACAATAGTCATGTTGCCACCACCCATCCTCCGCCTCCCCCAATATCATTTGCCATTGCTGCAGGGCTCAGCCTTGGTACATCCACCAAACGAAACCATGGTAGTCCTCATCCTCTTCCCAACACGGATCACATGACAAGGATGTCCTGCCTCTCGTCCCTCTGTGGCCTCATGCGCCACCCCAGCACATGAAGTACATCATCCATGAATCAGAATGCCGGGAGATCATGGTGCTGCCGCGGTTAGAATTGGCCCCATCCTGTGATGTGGTTCATCGAGTATTTTCCAACAAGTACGGGGCACGGCGAGGCTTCCTCAAATCTCCAGCAAAAACTAGAACCAAGTCACCAAGATACACACTGCATTCTAGAATAAAAGTTCGAACACAAGTATTTTAATCGATTCGTGCATGCAAGTAGTTCACATACGAATCAATTACAGAGGCGCATCACGCCTCGTAAACATGCTCTATATTTCTTCTGTCTCACTAGGTTAAGTTTACACGGTAGGTCAGCTTTGTACAAGAATGAGACTAGCTAAACCTACTCAATGTAGAAATCTAATCCTACTCAGACACTCTCGTATACGGTTCGTATATGATGGAGCGCATGATGATGTGCTGGTGTCGGACTCGTGCTACCCTGATCTAGCCACATGAAATCCACCGCTGCCGAGTCAGACTAATCAAGCCACCCGCCGCCATGAGATTGCGGTGATCATGGATGAAGGGCTTCCGAGCATGGCATCATTGTGCACGGTGTCGTGGTCATACAATGGATCCACCGACCCACCTGCTCACCTCACAAAGTGTAGCTGTAGATGGTAGGCACAACGTGCCGCAACATCGTGCCCACTGAGATGCCAGTGCTGGGGAACTGAATTTCATGGTGTCATCGTGGTCACTGTGTCTCTAGCAGCGGGGCAGGAACTGGACTTTTTGTGTCGCACGGATGGCCGCCATGAGGACATCGTCGCCAACCACACTGCAGGTTAGATGTACGCTTTGTGCAAGCAGACGAACATTCCTCTAGCTCGCAAGCATGCAGCACGACGCTTGGGATGCACCTTAAGCAGGGGCAGCGCATGGTGGATGAGACATGGGACATCGAGGAGCTGTTGTGGTGATCGTAAAAGAGCCGCTCCACAGGTGGCAAACCATGGATACAAGGTCAAAGAACATTCGCGACATGGACGACCAGGGCTACCCATCCTAGAGCGACACTAGCATTGACATTGGTGATCAAGTGACTCCTCTAGCTAGTGGTTTTATGTCAATGGTCCATGTTATACAGGAACATTGGTTCCATCAGTCCAAGAGGGAATCTTCACAGTACAAGCATGTCATGGCACAATGTACCATGTTTGGTTTTTGCCATATTTTGGCTTGCCACACTTTATTCAACATAAGGTCCATCTGTCATAGACTGAATTTATTGCCAAGTTCTGCCACACTTTGTGGGTTCTCTTTTCCCAGCCACACTTTTCTGGCTACCACAATTGCGAAAGTTAGCCTTGGCAAAGTGTGGCCTAGAACCAAACATGCCCTCATTGTCTTTGAATATGTTCTACCGAGAAAAACACTCCACCAAAGCATCACCACTTCTACAGCAACTTAGGCAACCGATATGTGCACTTGGATCTTGGATGTTGGGCTCCCAACAAAAGAGATGATATAGAGCCGGCCGAGCGGAGGCCCCATCCAGGACGGGGTCGAGCACGGGAAGTGGGCGGCATGGGAAAGAAAAAGAACGCGAGGCGACAATAGCGGAGGGACGCACCCGACAGGAAGGGCAAGGATGATGGTAGCCAGACTCGGTAGCGCGCAGGGCGACCGGCCGGAACAATGGCCGGTGACAGTACACGCGTACAGGATGCATTGAGGACGCGAGCGAACATAAGGCTTATATGTTGTCGAGCAAAGGGTACCGGGGTACCTGAGTCCCTAGTTGGCTGGGCCTCCGGATGATCCATCCAGGCGCCTCATTAGGACCAAGGGGGGCTTCTAACAAAGACCTTCAGCGGGCCCTATAGGGGAACCCTCTAGAGAGTGGAGCTTGTGCTAGATCTCCTTTGGAAGATCCGGACGAGCAGTGGCCCCTCGGGAGGGTCAGGGCGCACACGTCCGCTAGTGAAAGACGACAAGCTAGACGATAGCATAGGATGTCAACCCGATACCATCCAAGGGGTCCCGCATGGTCAAAGGTGTCTCTGGTAAAGGTCCCGACAGCTAAGTCGAAGTCTCTCCATTTCAGGGCAAGGAGCCAGAGTCGATGTGCCTCAGGTATGGACGTCATCCATGACCGAAGACACGAGGAGGACACATGTCTCCAAGGTGCCGTAGGCTAAGTCCACGAAAAGCACTCTGGTGGACCAAGACACCAAAGGGCAGCATTATGGTGACCCTTCTCGCCCAACATTTGAAGGGAAGAGGCCCGACCGCCCTATATAAGAATACCTCCTCCTACCTTAGAAGAGTTCTATCTCAGCAATCTGTAAGTCGAGACATTCACATAGCTTTGTACCCTCGTGAAGCACCACGAGCAATACAACCAACCATGAGTACGGGCTTTATCTCCTAACAAGGGTCCCGAACCTAGGTAAAAAAACCTGTGTCAACCAATCTATCCTGCTCGTGCGTCGTCATCTCTGCCATCGCTGAGAAGGTCGGAACACTTATACAGGCCCTCTAAAACCTAGGGCTTGTTGGTCCCCTTGTTCCTTTGCAGGACAATTTCTCTGATGTTTGGCACGCCAGGTAGGGGCCTGAGGCACGATTCGGAGGTCTTCCTTGACCTCGACAGCATGGCGTCGAGGCGCGGAGGTTGCTCCACCATGTCCTTGCCGCTTTCGAGCGCACAGTGTGGCATGTCTTCCTTGTGGAGCTCCTAGGTGACTCAAGATAGGGCCCGGTCCCGACCGGCCACTAGGCCTAGGGGCCGGTGCCAGGACCATCGGGCTGCCACGACGCACCACTCTGAGGAGCGCCCGACATAGTCGCATGCCCCTTAGGAGGCTCCCAAGCAGCCACCTGAGGGAGGCACTTCAAGAAGCTCTCACACTGAAAGAACATTTCATGTTTTCCTATGTTTTGTGTGTTCGATAACAATACTGTGGAGATTATTCATGTGCGATAAGTGTGTAGGAAGCTTTGAGGGGCCCGGATTATCCGCCCCACCAAGGACCGGATAATCCGGCCTACCTCATTGCTCAAAGGAAGCCAAGGCGCGTCGCTCGGTATCCGGTTGGATTTTTCCCAGAAAATCCGAAATGGGCCGGTTTTTCCTCCCCAGGCCGGATGATCCGGCTATCGCATGGGCCGGATAATCCGGCCCCCAGTTTTTGAGCAAAGGGAGCCAAGGCGCGTCGCTCGGTATCCGGTCGAATTTTCTCCCGGAAAATCCGAACTGGGGCGGTTTTTCCTCCCCAGGCCGGATAATCTGGCCTTCACATAGGACCGGATAATCCGGCCCCTAGAAGTTGATCAAGGACAAGCTCGGCGTGACGCTCTGATAAGCGGCGGATTATCTGCCGGATATTCCGAGTCTGGGGCGGTGTTTTCCCCAGGCTGGATAATCCGGCCCTCACTTGGACCGGATAATCCGGCCCCCAAAGTGTCCAACGGCTGATTTCTGCAGGGGGGTATAAATACCCCTTCTTCCCCAACGTTCAGAATTCTTGATTCATTCGAAATTGTCTAGACATTGTGCAAGAGCTCTCATTCTCGATCTCCCACTTCAACCACCCGAAGGTCTTGATCTTTGGGGGAATTGAAGGAGGAGAATTTCATCATCATCATCATCACGAATCAAGCGCTTCAACTCCTCTCCATTCACTTGGAGAAATACCTGATCTAGTATTCTTATCAATACCTAGATCTTGTTTATTGTATTTGATAACTTTCTTCTTGTGGCAGCTTGTTGTCATTTCGGGAGCCTCCAAGTTTTTGTGGAGTTGTTGCCCCGCTAGTTGTGTAAAGGCGCCGGTGCCCCCCTCGAAGGGTACCTATAGTGGAAAGGTGGATCAGGCCTTTGGTGGCGAGATCCATCGGAGAACAGGGTGAGGCCTATTGTGGCATGGTGGTCTTAGTACCGCCCACCCCTCCAACGCAGACGTATTTCCCTTAACAAGGAAGGAACTGCGGTCAAACAAATCCTGTGTCTCCGCGTGCTTCACTTCGATTTACTCGTTCCTCTTCCACTCGCTCTTTACTCGCTAGTAGATAGGTTTGCATATAGGGAAATTCCACCTAATAGTTTTTCTAGAGAATTTACCCTTTGTGCTAAGCCTAAAATTTAAAAAGTATTAAAAATTGGTGTAGCACCTATTCACCCCCCCCTCTAGGTGCCCATACGATCCATTTCAATTGGTATCAGAGACCCGGCTCTTAATTTGGGCTTAACCACCTAAGAGTAGTATGGGTACCAAGGATGATGGAAATCAAGTTGTGGATAAGGTCACAATGGATGATCTCAAGTCGTTGGAAACAACCTTGTTGAAACCTTTGAGGCCAAGATGGCAGAGATGAATCAAATGATTGCTCGCCTTACATCATCCATAGCCCCATCTCCATCCTCCTCTGAGGCTGCCACACCATCATCTAAGGAAAAGGGTAACACCGGATCCAAGGATGATGATGTGGAAGGTGAAAAACTCAATGGCTCCACCTCCAAGAAGGGAAGTGGTAAGGAGGAATATAGTGAGGTTCGCCATGTATATTGCCCCGGCCCACCTATCCCTCATCCTCATATAAACAATAGGGGTGATCCACCCAAGCTCACTGCATCCTCTTTCAATCAATGGCAATTCTTAATGAAATCTCATGTTTGCAGCTCCTCTATTGAACTTTGGAGGATTATTGAAGAGGGTCTTCATTTTGGAGATCAAACCAACCTAACAAGAAGAGAAGTTGTGGACAGCCAGTTGAATGCCACCGTTCTCCACATGATACAGCTGGGTGTGGGTCCTAAGGACATGCCACACATTGAACATCTCAACACAGCTAAAGAAGCTTGGGATGCTCTTATGGATATCTTGGTTGGAAATGAAAGCATGAGAAGGAACAGGTATGATGCCCTTAGTAATGAAGCTGAGGGATTCTACATGTTGGATGGTGAAAACCATGAGGACATGTATAGAAGATTCAAGGGCATCGCAACAACATTTCGAAAGCATGGGGCCACTCACATTGATGATGCATGGATAAAAAGGAAATATGTGAGTGCCTTAATGCCTTTCGAGCGAACAGACTTGAAGAGCCTGCAAGGTATACATAACTATCATCAAATGACATCCAATGACGTCATGCAAGAAATGGCGTCATTCAAAGTGGCAGCAAAGAATTCTGAAGATGCCCGTGCTCGGGCCATTGGAATGCAAAAGGGCGTCAATGTGGCTCTCAAAGCCAATGTTGTTGATCAAGAGGAAGATGAAATAGCTTTTGAGGGGACCTCCATGGACTGCCCCGATGAAGTCAAACATGCTCATGGTGAGTACATGGCATTTTATGCAAGGAACTTTTGGAAGGACCCTGCCAAAGCCAAGTCGGAACTTGAGCGTAAGAATGGGTCAAACAGAAGAAGAGAAAGTGGCCCAAGATTGAGAACTTGTTACAACTGTGGAGATAGAATGCACTTTGTAGCCGAGTGTCCGTATCAAAATAGAGAAGACAATGGTGGCAGGCTCATTCTTAAAGAGAAATCTAAAGCACCTAAGAAGAAGCCATTTATTAAGAAGAATGGCCCCTTCAAGAAGCAACCCAAGATCATCTTAGTTGCACATGAAGAATACTCCTCTGCAAGTGAAGATGAAGAGGATGATGATAGTTCACGCGAGGTGGCTACTATAGCCACCACATCGACTCCTTCATCTCTCTTCGACTCGCCAAACGAGAACGCCATCAGCAACAATGCCACTTGCCTAATGGCAAGAGGGTTCGAGGTATCAACTTCTAGCTCTTCATTTCCTAAGACTAACATAATTTTGGATATGGATGATCATGATAGTCTTAAAATGAAAGAAGAAGTTATTGCTTTGGATACCTTTTTCACTAACCTACAAGGTGAGCACAAACTCCATTTTGATGCTATTATGAGTCAACTTGCTCAAGCCGAAGACCTTCTTGAAGAAAAGTGCGGAATTGAAAGAGAAGATGCCTTGGAGATAGCTTCTTTGAAGAATGCCTTGGAAGAGGAAGAAGAAGCTCGAGTATCTTTGGAAGAGAGACTCGAATCCATTGAGGAGTCACAAGAAGAAGCTATAGCTCAACTCATCAAAGAACGTGACCATGCTCTTGCCAAGGTAAAGAAACTAAAGAAAGAAAATATTGACTTTGGGGCTGTTCATGCTAGACTTTTGGAGAAGTTTGATAATCTTGAAAGTGCTCACAAGGCATTGAAGTGTGATCATTCTACTTTAAATGAGTCTCATGACCAGCTCCAAACTCAATTGAAAGGTATGATGTGCCAAGTACCTCCACTTCATCCTCTGGAAAAGAAGACCTTGCAAGAAGTTCTCAACACAAAGGTAAAGGAGTTATTGATGAGATACTGAGTAGGCAAAGGACAAACAATAGTAAAGAAGGTCTTGGTTAAATACCCAAGACAAAGAGCAAGAAAAACAACAAGAAGAAGAAGAGCAAGAAAAACAAGAAGAAGAAGAAGAAGAAGAAGAAGAGCAAGACTGCTCAACCAAAGACTAGCAACATTACCAATGACAAGTGTAATTATGATGGTTTTGCAGGGGTCAACAATCCTAACTTTGAACTATATTGCGATTATTATGGTGATGTTTATGCTAGTTATGTAGGGCCTTATGACTGTTACATTCCTTAGTCTATTTGGGTTCCCAAGACCCTTGTCACTAACATGAGAGGACCCATTGAAAAATGGGTACCTAAAACCAAGAAGTAATTTTCTTGCAGGGCTATGCTTCCGGTGGTTCTAAATGGGTACTCGATAGCGGTTGCACGAGTCATATGACCGGAAGCAAGGAGATCATCACGGAGATGCGGCCAAACCATGATCACATAACCCTCTCCTATGGTGACAAGTCAAAATCTGAGGTATTGGGTCTCGGTAAAGTTGTGGTGGCTCACGATATCTCTCTCGTGGACGTCATGCTTGTTGAGACCCTCGGTTACAACTTACTTTCAGTTTGCGCCCTTGGTAAGATGGGCTTTGCAGTTTATATTGATGCTGATTTGGTGGTACTCTTGTGGAGCAAGTCTCTAAAAGTCGCTTTCGTGGGATATGTCGAAAATGACATGTACGTGGTGGACTTTTCAGGGAAAACCACTACAGGCCCAATGTGTCTTTTCGGAAAGGCTGACGCGGGTTGGCTATGGCATCGCCGACTAGCCCACGTCAATATGAGAACTTTGCAAAGTCTCCACAAGGGTGGCCACATCCTTGGACTAAAAGAAAATGTCTCCTTTGCCAAACATCGTGTTTGCAGGGCATGTGTTCAAGGGAAAATGCATGGCTCACCTCATCGAAGGAAAACTATTATCTCATCAAAAAGGATTTTGGAGCTCCTTCATGTGGATCTATTCGGACCTCCATCTCATGCAAGCCTCGGTGGGAAGAAGTATTGCCTAGTGATTGTTGATGATTACTCAAGATACACTTGGGTTTATTTCTTCAAGTTGAAGAGTGAAACTCAACAAACAGTCATCGACTTTGCCAACGAGGTTCAACATCAACACAACGTCCCCATTCTGGCTATAAGAAGTGATAACGGCTCTGAGTTCAAGAACTACACCTTAATGAGTTCCTAAGTGAAGAGGGGATAAGACACCAATATTTCGCTGCGTACACCCCTCAACAAAATGGTGTAGCCGAGAGGAAGAATCGAACTCTAATGGATATGGCAAGATCAATGTTAGCCGAATTTAAATCTCCATATAACTTCTGGGCTGAAGCAATCTCTACTGCTTGTCATTCATCCAACCGATTATACCTCCGCAAGACCTTGGACAAGACTCCGTATGAAATACTTACCGGTAACAAGCCAAACATCTCATACTTTCAAGTATTCGGGTGTAAGTGTTTCTTTCTTATCAAAGGAGTTCGTTTATCTAAGTTTGAATCTAAGGCTTTAGAAGGTATTTTTGTTGGTTATGGTGCCGAATCCCACACTTATAGAGTCTACAATAAGCTCTCCGGAACTGTTGTAGAATCTTGCAGTGTGGTGTTCGAGGAAAATGACGGTTCCCATGCGGAGCAAGTTGGTGTTTCTGATGCAGATGTTGAAATACTCCAAGATGCCATAAGAAGAATGGGCGTGGGATTTTTCCGCCCCATTGAGGAACCCCTTGTGGCGGATCTGGAAGGACAATGCTCTTCCCATGAAGAGCCCTCATCTACACATGCCCAACAAGTTCCCACCACGGGAGAAAATTCTGCACCATCTCCATCAACTGCTGAAGGTCAAGCTATTTCAGAAAACTCCAGGCCAGATTATCCGGCGGACACCGGATTATCCGGCCACCCTGCTCCAGCTGACAATACTGCTCCTGGTGGTGAAGATGTCAACGCAAGCTCTAGGCCGGATTATCCGGCAAGACCCGGATTATCCGCCCCCTCGCCAGTTCAAGCAAGCCCCCTCCTTGATGAAGCTGCTACAAATACTCCCAGGCCGGACTATCCGGCCCCTCCATCGGCCGGATTATCTGGCCCTAACTCTCTAGTTCAGCAGCCTCCTGTTACGGCTACTGACTCACCTCAAGGGCACGCGTCACCACCACCTGCTGGTGATATTCCAGTTCCTGATCAAGGTCGAGTAAATGCTTTCAATGAAGATTCAAGTGATGAATCTACCCCCCAAGAGACAACAAACTTATCAAACTTCGTCGCAAGGCTCGAGCTGATTGAAACCTTGAGTTGAGGGGTCACACTCTCGACAAGGTTGTTGGTGATCTTCGACGAAGGGTTTCTACAAGAAGAGAATTGGCCAGTTTTGGTGAGCATTAAGCTCATATCTCTATGGTGGAACCTAAGAAGGTCTTTGAAGCTCTTGAAGATCCAGATTGGATTGTTGCTATGCATGAGGAGTTTAATAATTTCGAGCGCAACAAAGTCTGGAAACTCGTGGAGAAACCTAAAGAGTGTCGCAATGTTATCGGCACCAAGTGGATATTTAAAAACAAGCAAGATGAGAATGGCATTGTTGTGAGGGACAAGGCAAGACTTGTGGCGCAAGGTTACTCTCAAGTTGAGGGCATTGACTTCGGCGAGACCTATGCTCCAGTGGCTCGCCTTGAGTCCATTTGCATCCTTCTTGCTTATGTTGCCCATAACAATTTTAAGTTGCAGCAAATGGACGTCAAGAGTGCCTTCGTCAATGGTCCTCTACATGAGTTGGTATATGTAAAGCAACCCCGGGGTTTTGAGGATCCTAACTTTCCAAACCATGTCTACAAAATCGATAAGGCACTCTATGTCCTTAAACAAGCCCCACGTGCGTGGTATGAGCACCTTAAAGAGATTTTGTTAGATCGTGGCTTCGAAGTTGGGCAAATCGATCCCACTCTTTTTACTAAGAAGGTTAAGGGGGAGCTCTTCGCATGCCAACTATATGTAGACGATATCATCTTTGGTTCTACTAATAAAGCTTTTAATGATGAATTTTCAAAGCTTATGACTGACAGGTTTGAGATGTCTATGATGGGGGAATTACGGTTCTTTCTTGGATTCGAGATCAAGAAACTTAGAGAAGGAACTTTTATTAATCAAGCAAAGTACATCCAAGACATGCTCAAGAGATTCAAGATGACGGATCTAAATGGTGTCGCCACTCCGATGCAAACAAAATGTCATCTTGAACTTAACCCACATGGTAAAGATGTGGACCAAAAGGTATACCAGTCCATGATCGGCTCACATCTTTACCTCTGTGCATCTAGACCTGATATAGTGTTGAGTGTGGGGGTGTGTGCAAGGTATCAAGCAACTCCAAAAGAATGCCACTTAGTGGCGGTCAAGAGGATCTTTCGATATTTGGTTCATTCCCCCAACTTTGGTCTCTGGTATCCCAAGGGCTCCAATTTCTCTTTATGTGGTTATACTGACTCAGATTGGGCTGGTGATAAGGATGATCGGAAATACACTTCTGGAGCTTGTCAATTCTTGGGAAGATCTCTTATATGTTGGTCATCTAAAAAGCAGAATTATATATCTCTCTCCACCGTCGAAGCTGAATATGTTGCTGCTGCCAGCGCTTGCACTCAACTATTGTTGATGAGGCAAACTTTAAAGGAATACGGTGTAAATTGTGACAAAGTGACTCTTTTATGTGATAATGAAAGTGCAATCAAAATTGCGTACAATCATGTTCAACACACAAGGACGAAGCATATTGAGATTCGAAATCATTTTATTCGAGACCATGTTGCTCGCGGCGATATTGATCTATCCTTTGTGAGCACGAAGAACCAACTTGCGGATATCTTTACAAAGCCACTTGATGAAGCAAGATTCTGCTACTTGAGGAATGAGCTAAATATCATTGATTCCAGGAGTTTGTCTTGATTACCCATGCACTCACTCGTACATCTCAATCCTTCTTTGGTCTAGGTGTGGGCATGGATATAGGGGGAGTGTGGTCCTAACTCATTGGGCTAACCCTCCCCCCATAATGCCAAAAGCAAGGTAAATCATTTATCTTAATATCATTTTGTGATATGTGAGCTTATTGATGAGTATTGGTCGTGAACCCAAGATATATCTTCGCGGTGTCACACCACACTCCAACAAGGTGGCCTCGGCCACCGCCCTCTCCCTTTAGGATAATTGGCTCTTTTTGGATGTTATTTGCTATCTCATGTTCTTATGGGAATCACACTCAATCTTGGCTTTTATTTGATTTGGATTTTGCAATTTTGAGTGTCTAGTACCATCTCAGTTTGGCTCTCTTAATCCTAAGCCTTTCCCTACCCCTAAGCCATCTCTTCTAGCACACAAGTCCATTGTACACCTTGTGGGGGTGTTGTTTGGGGACGCGTGGGCCTAGTTCTGTGTTCAACATAATCCCAAATTTGAGGCCGGATAATCTGGTCCAAGTGTAGGCCGGATAATTCGGCCATGGCGGATTTCATCTTAAAGGGCAGGGATCAGAGGGAAGGGCTCATAACGAGAAGCTTCTCCCCCAACCTTCTCCTCCTCCTCAGCCGCCGCCTGCCGTCCCCCATCCTCCCCGGAGCCTCTCCGGCCACCGGATTTTCTGGGCCTCCCCGGATCTTCTTCTCCGCGCCTCCGGGTACCTTCTCCTCCGCGTTCTTCCTCCAGTGAGTGAGGGTAACTCCCTCTTTCCCCATCTTTGGCTAGATGTGTTACTTGTTGGGTGGGACGTTGTCTAGAAGGGTGTGTTTTCGCATAAAAATTGTAGTCTTACAGTTTCTAGGCCGATCTACTTTTTTGCATTCAATCTAGGTGAAATCGAAATTTTCTGCCAGGGCCGGATTATCCGCCCCTGGCCAGGCCAGATAATCCGTCCTAACAGATTCGATTCTGATTCAGTTTCACTATGGAGTATGCATTGCGTAGATTTGTCCTATGAACTTTTTGACTATTTTTTCCATGCTCTCTCATGGACTTGTGTGTATGCTTATCCCCTTGCTATCGCCCTTATTCTCCTCACAGGTGGTTCCAGTGTTCCCAAGACCTACACGTGCCACCCTCGCGCCAAATACTTTCGGGACGACGAACAGGGTAACTTAGTGGGCGAAGTTGAGTTGAGGAGAAGAAAGAACGAAGAGAAGCGCATGGGTGAACAAGCAAAGAGGACTAGGATGGGGGTGTCCAAGAGGATGGGCAAGGAGCCCAAGATCAACTACAGGACTTTGGATGCGGTCTACTATTCCGCCATCCGTCATCGTGACTTGTTTGCTGAGCTACCTCGTGATGATGAGTTGGGGGGATACTCGTTTTTGGTGTGCAAAACAGAAGGGCATCTATGAAGATGTGTATGCCAGGCTGAACATTAGGCCTATGCACCCACTGGTACTTGCTGATGCTTTGGAGAAGGCTCATCTTGTGGACGCGATGTATGTTGCTGAGAGGATGGGGCTGCACCATCTCATGTCTCTCCAGTGCTCCTTTGACTCTGAGGTGGTGAAGCAGTTCTGCTCCACTTTGGTTATTTGTGGGGATGAGTGTCACACTATGAAGTGGATGACTCATGACAGGCCTATGACTGCTGATTTTCATGTGTTTGCTGAGGTTCTTGGACACTCTTTCCGCAGCAGGGATAGAGCCAGTGGCCACCGCATCATCACCCAGCTGAAGCCCAACAAAGATGCAGCTCTCTCTCCTTGCACTGTGGACAATGGCATTGTGGGCACCGTGGTTGGCCTTGCTCCCATCTATGCTGCCTTAGTGGGTCTCTTCTGTGACTCCATTACTCCGAGTGGGGGCACCAATGACAGCATCCGTGGTCACCTTGTTCAACTACTTCAATTTTCTCATGAGGTTTCCTCTTGCAAGGACGAGTCAGTGCAGTACAGGCTGGATGTCATGGACTTCATTTACCATGAGTTGTGTGATGCTATGTTCAACCGTCTGTCCATTCCCTATGCACCCTACATTATGATGCTCATCCGGCACCTGCTTCCTGCTGAGGAGTTCCACATCGACTCGGTGCACAAGGCCAAGAAGATCTACACCAAGGTTCGGAAGACCTCTCACCCCTCCTCTGCTCCTAAGGGCCTCATGAGGGATGCTCGCCGGCCCCCTGTGCCTCCCGTTGCCCGTGAGATCAAGCAGCTGAACTGGTTCCAGCGTAACATACTCTGCATGGGCATGGACACGCGCAAGGTTCAGTACGAGGCATACAAGCAGCGCCATGAGTTGGCTCACTCCCAGCAGCTCATTCTCCACCATGTGTCCGGTGCTTCGGGTGATCCTCCGGGTCCTACACCTCCCACTCCGTATGCTCGGTGGAACTCTTCCTCCGGGTTGAACTATGGTGAGCTGGAGCGTCACTTGTTCCTCTCTGCGCCTGCTGCTAATGATGAGGATGAGGAAGGTGACACTGAGGAGCTTGAAGATGAGGATGATAATGAAGAAAAGGAAGATGACGAGGACGAGGACTACGAGTGATCCCGTGGGGCGCTAGCATCGCTCTTCTCCCTTTTTGGTGTCTCGATGCCGAAGGGAGAGAAGTAGTTCTATTAGGATGTCCGTGGATTTGCATGGGTCGGGCATAAGCACTTGCATTTTTCTATTCGTCATTTTCTTGCTTATGCCCATTTAGCGTTGAACTTTAAATTTGTGGTTTGTGGTTGTTTGAGACTCTATGTGGTTGTCTGGATTATTATGCCTATGGATTTCATCTCATGGATTATGCTTATGGAGCTATCTATTCATATCCTATTGCTAGAGGTTTTATCATGGAAGGCGCTTATATTGGTTATGTGCTTTTATCACGAAAGGCGCTTATATTGGTTATCTGGTAATGATTGTGGCTTATGTCAAGGATGCCTTCTCTCTACCTCGGTGGTATGTTTATGTTGCTCATGTGTCTATGGAATAGATTCACCTATTTGTGTGCATTTGTATTCCAATGCAAAATTCTATTATGCACACATTGAGGGGGAGTCTCTTTCATAGTTATTACTGGTATTGTCATCTAACACCAAAAAGGGGGAGATTGAAAGAACATTTCATGTTTTCCTATGTTTTGCGTGTTCGATAACAATATTGTGGAGATTATTCATGTGCGCTAAGTCTGCAGGAAGCTTTGAGGGGGCCAGATTATCCGCCCCACCAAGGACCGGATATCCAGCCTACCTTATTGCTCAAAGGAAGCCAAGGCGCGTCCCTCGGTATCCGGGCGGATTTTCTCCCAGAAAATCCGAACTGGGGCGGTTTTCCTCCCCAGGCCGGATAATCCGGCTGTCGCATGGGCCGGATAATGCGGCCCCCAGTTTTTGAGCAAAGGGAGCCAAGGCGCGTCGCTCGGTATCCGGTCGGATTTTCTCCCGGAAAATCCGAACTGGGGCGGTTTTTCCTCCCCAGGCCGGATAATCCGGCCTTCACATAGGACCGGATAATCCGGCCCCTAAAAGTTGATCAAGGACAAGCTCGGCGCGACGCTCTGATAAGGGACAGATTATCTGCCAGATATTCCGAGTCTGGGGCGGTGTTTTCCCTAGGACGGTTAATCCGGCCCTCACTTGGACCGGATAATCCGGCCCCCAAAGTGTCCAACAGCTGATTTCTGCAGGGGGTATAAATACCCCTTCTTCCCCAACGTTCAGAACTCTTGATTCATTCGAAATTGTCCAGACATTGTGCAAGAGCTCTCATTCTCGATCTCCCACTTCAACCACCCGAAGGCGGAACCAAGAAAAACAGCTAATGATTAGTTCCCTACCTTTTGTGAGTTTCGAGGTAGCATAGACTGTACCCAGTGAAGGGTCACCTGTGAAGATTCCATCGAAGGCGGAAAATATCCGGCTCTGGAAAAGAAGACTCAAGGAATCTCCGGCTACATTGCGAAGCCGGAGAGGATTGCAGGGTTCTTTGGGAGACCTTTGAAATATTTCTTAATGGATTGCCGACATCACATAGATGGAGCATTCAAGATTAGTAAGCAAGACAACGCAAGATTTCAAAGTCCTCCGGGGGATACTATTAGGGGTATGCTAAATGGGTATCATCATAGCATGTCCCTAATCCGGCTAACCCGGGTGGCCCATAGTTGGTAGCAAGGTCTATGGCCCGCTGGGCGGCCTAGTTAGATGGATCTATAAGGGAGGCCCATGCCGGATTAAGGAAGGCTACGTAGGAGTCACCGATGTACCCGAAGCCTTGGAGTGTAAGACACGAAAGACTAGTTTGTATTAGTGTAGAACTCTTTACCTTGTCAGGCAAGGCCTTTTCCCTGTAACCCTAGGTTCTGGTGCCTTTCTAACCGGACCTGCGGGAGCCTTTAGGGAACGAAATATACAACACCTCACACAACATTGTATTGCCATTATAGTGATTATAGCAGGAGTAGAGCTCCGCCACCGTTCTGGGACTTGAA
Source organism: Avena eriantha (assembly GCA_910589775.1). Lineage (NCBI taxonomy): Eukaryota > Viridiplantae > Streptophyta > Magnoliopsida > Poales > Poaceae > Avena > Avena eriantha. The sequence goes on from OU342742.1 coordinate 355,455,459, forward strand.
CCTGGGTAAACTGTGTTACCTCGTACCCACCAACTCTCTGCCTTACCCCACGTTTCGAAACACGCACTGTGAGGAACCCTCCATGGCGTACTTGTCGGAAATACCATGACAAGGACAAAGTCAGTGACCGGCTAGGGCTCGCTGACACCCTCGACTTCCACTCCCTATTGGGGCAGGGCATGGCATAGGTCGATATTCGGACCAGATCGATGGTGCTGGCTACCCCAACCCTCGCATACTCATCCATGCCTCCTAAGAGCCCCCCTCCCATCCCCCGTAGCGGCTATGATGGAGGTTCTCCCCGAGGACGCACGCCACCCGCTCCATCGCGGCTGCCCTCGGCATCGCTTGGATAAGGGGGTCTCCTCCGCTGTCGCCGCCAGAACTTTTCCCTTCTCAATGGCTAAGAAACGCTTGGGCGCCATGGAGCTGTGGATCCTCACGCAGGCGTGCCACAGGAAAGAAGGGGGACAAAGGCCGAGAGTGAGAGATCACGCGTTTGCACCTTAGTATAAAAGGGGGGGTCAGAAAGGACGTATCGCTGCCCCAAGCATGAAATATAACTGCAGGGGACCACGCGCGTCACATCGTGGGATCAACTCCCTGAACAGGAGCGACACGCTCGATCCTAGCAGTTAATAGCCCACGGGCACCTCAAATCTTCAGTCAAGGCAAAGGCATGGCAAGGTCATAATTTCTTGGTTAGGCCCCGAGGCCCGCCAACCTTCCTAGGCCGCTTGCCCCTTTAAGCCCTATGAGGGGCATGTGCAGGCCAAGCGCCCGAGGGCTACTGGCGGGCCCTAGAAACGGGGGTACCACGTCCCGACGGTTGGCGACCCGCTACGCCTTGACATGATGTACCCTCGCAAGCCCTTGTTACCTCCAATGGAGGGAGCGGCCAGGTCCGTCGAGGGTCCCCCCTCGTAAGGATTTGCCCTCTCGAATGAAAGCGCATGCAGAACCTCCCGAGGGAGCCTTAGAGCGTGCCCTAGACCCTACGGTAAAACAGCTAAGCAACAGGTCGCGACAAGGGATGCAGTCGCCGCGCCCTCACCATTCGCCTTGGACAAGGAAGATCTGGTCCAACTGCCTTTCCTTCCAGCTGGGGGACCGAAGACCTGAGCATAGTGGACACACCAGTTGATGTTTGGGTGTCAAGGGGACAGTAGGCAGTGCCATATGGAGACAAACTAGGGAAAGGGAGGCCACTTTATCAACCGGCAGAGGCGCATCCAGGCCCAAAGACTCGGTCCACCGAAAAGTAGTCTTGTAGACTAGAGCCTCGCGGGCGACACTATGGTGACCCTCCCCGTCTGTGGACCAGGGGAAGAGGCCCGACGCCTCCCTATCGAATGAGCCCTTCTCCTACCTTGCGAAGGGACGATTTGAGAGATCTAAAACCCTAGACTTTCATCCTCCATTTTAACCTCGCGAGTCACACGAGCAATAAAACAAAGCAGGAGTAGGGGCTGTCGGAGATTTGTACCATGGAGAAACTAGGGTCCAACGATCCCTTGGTTCATGAGGGTGCTAAATGCGCGATTTCAAAGGAGTTCGGTGACGGCTACTGCGGCAAAGAGGATGCATGACAGAGAGTTAACACCGGTTTTTTACCCAGGTTCGAGAACCTCGTGAGGAAGTAAAGCCCCTACTACTACTTTGTTTTATTACTCGCTTGGCTCACGAGGTTACAATGGTGGATGAAAGTCTAGGGTTTTAGATCTCTCGGATCCATCCCCTTACAAGGTAGCAGAAAGGCTCCTTATATAGGGCCGTGTCGGGTCTCTACCCCTGGTCCATGGATGGGGAGCGTCACCACAGTGCTGCCCAATTAAATGTCGGTCAGGAGACTACTTTCCCTATACTTGGTCCAGCTCGCCGCGCTCCCCTTCATCCTCCTGTAAAGTGCCCTTTGTTGATGTCCCTTGTATTCGTCCGACGCTCTCTACTTTTCCATCCTTTCACCAAAACGGTAGATGGAGGGGGCCCTGCCAACAGATCATCTGACCCTGCCCTGTAAAAAAGGGGGTTGACTAGGTCTCCCCTTTTGAGGTGGTTGATGCTGTAGGAGCTCTGTACATACTGTCGGGGCGGCAGTCCGCACCCTAGGTGGCATAGTCATGATTCTACCCTCGGATGACCCCGGGGCCATCTGAGGCTCGGGGGCACTACGTGCTATTGTGGTAGCCTCTCTAGGGAGAGAACCCTGCGAGGCCCACTCGAGTTCGTTCCTTTGAAGAGCATCCTACCTCTCGAAGGCATCCCACCCCTTGAGGGCGGAGAACCCTAAACTGTAGGGCCCGTCCAGTGTGGGGACTTGGCACCCCCGATGCGAGGGCTCCAATAGTAGCCCCCGAGTGCTTGGCCTGCACATATCCCTTGGGGTGCCCGAAGGGGCAAGCGGCCCTAGATGGTGGGCGGGTCCCTGCGATCACTTGGTCAACAAAGGCCCGACTTGCTTGAATCCTAGACGTGAAGCTCAAATAGCCGCAGGTGCTCGCTCGTGGATCTGAAGCACACAGTTCCCGCTCCGGGAGTTGTTCCCACGACGTGACGGTGCATGGGGCCCATCGGTTAATATCGCGTGGGCGACACAATGATACGTATTTCCGACTAGTGCGGTTAAAGGTGATGGAGGAATCTTTTCACTCCCACTCTGCTGCTTTCTGCCTTCGTCTCTTGCGCTCTCTCGATTAGAAAACCCCTCCCCCTCTTGATGACACCCCCGGGTTTCTTGGTTGAGGAGAAGGGCAAATAGGTGATGGCCGATGTGGGGAGATGCCGCCAGTGAAGCACGGCTGAGGGCATCCTCGCGAAAGCGGTTGGGGGAGTTGCAGCATCCGCGATATGGCTCTCTCTGTGTTTGCACCTGAGGAGATGAGCGCGGCCTCGGGAGAAACTCCCCCTAAGAGCGGTCGAAGTCACCCCATGGGAGTAGCAGGTGTCACCACGGAGGGCCCGGTGGGAGTCCGGAGCTGGATCTGGCCCAAACATTACTTCTGCTGCCGTGGCCCTTCCACTGGGGACCCTCGCTCCCGTGGTCATCAAGATCGAGGATGACCCTGAACCTGAGAGGGTCATCGACTTCATCGTCGTTATCGATGGCTCGGACTGGCTCATGAGGGCGGAGCTCCCCCCATGGCTTGTGTGCGGGACCACGCATGACCTCCCATGCGTGGCACAGCTGCACTATTCTGGGAGGCACGAGAAGTGGGAGGTGACCATCTTGGCCTTCTTCGGCAACGAGAAGTTCTTCACCGGTGGCTGGCTTCGCTTCATCTCCTGGCACCGAATCTAGCACAGCTTCACGTGTCGACTACCCCCTCATCTCCGGGTTTCCCAGTAGGCGTGGCTGTCATGGCGCTACTGAGGTGGGCAAGGCTCGGCCCCTGGAGGCATGATGCTGAAGCAGTTGTCATATCCCGTTTTCCTTGTTATTAGGACTTTTAGGATGAACTTCCTAGCAAGGGGTGACACCATCTAGTGCCCTACTCCCATGTGGGGTTTCCAAGAAGGACTTGTTTTCTATGTCTATAGGCAGACCTTTATGATAGTTGTTTTTCCCTTGGCATGTTCACGGCGTCACAACCTATTGCTGAGGCCTGCGAGGCCAGCTCATGTTTCCTTCCCACAGGAATGACCCTCTAGGAGCGTCGAGCATGTTTGTTGAGGGGCTGGGTACCGGGGGCGAAGCCCTCGCTAGGCGTGGTTGAGGGCAGGGTTCGTATGGAGGCGATCTTCACAGGCGCTTGAGCACGATGCCAGCCGGGGCTACCTTTAGTTGTAGGACCGGCCCATTGCAGAGCGGGTCGCGCCTGATTAGGTTGGTGTGAATCTCGGCGCCTCGTGGCTCATGGACTGCAGCGGGTCCGAGGGTGTCCACTCGAGGGTCTACTCCTGCATACACTCTCGAGGAGGGGTCCCATGTTAACTTCTAGAGACAACCCCCTTGAGGGAGCGCGTCCGCGCGAGGTTCGCATGCCCACTAGTGGGGGCGAACCACAAGTGACGTACTAACCCCCATCTTGGGTCGTAAGTTTTCGAACCCATATATTTTGGCTCTACCAAGCTTAACTGCTGAAGAGGGTGTCTTTAGGGTCACCCTGCGAGCCACTCGAGGAGAAACCACAGGATTAGGTGCTCCTTCCCTTAGCCACCGTGCCAAGGGTTTCGAGGGTTGTGCCTGAGTTTTTTGCAAATGCCGAGGACCTAGGGTGAGGTGACTTACGGCCGAGGAGAGATCCGTGGAGTTCAGCGCTTGACACTTTTAGGCACTGACGTGCTAGGGCTGTCGAGGAGCTGGGCCTCGTGAGCTGTTGCGAGGATAACAACGAGGTCAGGGACTGTGGGATGGGACATGGAGTTTAGAGCTTGACACTTTAAGCCCGGATGCGCTCGAGTTGTAGAGGAGCAGAGCCTCACGAGCCATCGCGAGGATAAAAACAAGGTCATGTACTGTGGGTGAGGTAACTCACGGCCGTGGGATGGGCTGTGGAGTTCAAACCTCGACAATTTAGGCCCTGACGTGCTCAGACTGCCGAGGAGCAGGGCCTGATGAGCCATCGCGAAGATGAAAACAAGGTCAGGGACCATGGGTGAGGTAACTCACGGCCGTGGGATAGGCCATAGAATGGGCCGTGGAGTTTGGAGCTGCACACTTTAGGCCATAACATGCTCGGGCGGGCTTGTTCGTCTGTGGTACCAAAGTTGGCAGGCTAGAGCATGGCGGTACCTAAGTTTCCTGAAATCACTGCGTTTCGAAAAGTTGGGCCGCCAACTACCGAGAGGGGCCATTTCGAGGCAAACTCATCTCACCCCTGCCAAATACAAACATTCCGTTAAACCGCCTCGTGAAGTAGATGGTCAGGACCCACATGTCGGTTATCTGTCCATGACGTGGGCGCCAACGCGGCAACCTCTTAGGCAAATCGAGCAGCTAAGAGATGCGTTGACCAATTTCACAAATCCATTCCCAGCTTTCCCCTAGCACCGGCGGCGTCGGAATCCACCCTCCAGGCAGGACGATCCCTTCGGACATTTGACTTCCGGCGCCAAGTTGCTGCGCCAAGTTGCTGTGCCCAGTCACTGATACCAAGCTCCAATGGCGCATGCCGTAGCCGCCGTTGCGAGGCTCTAGCCCACCTCCGCCGCCAACGAGCCGAGCAGCTCGGAGGATGGCAGATCCTACTATCAAGAAAGAAGAAGTTTTGTCTACAAGCGGGTGATCTACCCTTCTCTTTGCTATTCGCACTAGTTACAACTGCTAGCTGGCTACTGAACCTCAAATTGTTTGTTAGCCCATCGCTAACAAACATATTTTGTCCACAGTTTTCTGTCAAGTGGGATCTGCGCGGACCCCCCTTGCCTGGTTACGGTAGTCCTCTATAGGTACGACTCTAAGGGCAACAGGTATGGACACCATTGTTTCATGATGGAAGAAGCGCCTGCGCAGATCTGCACTATATCTGGTATGGTTGCTGCTCTGCGTAATCATGTTGAATTATGGCTGAAGCAGACTGCAAAGTTCAGCTTCATGGGTGAATGTGGCATCATGGTTCCTATAACGTGTGACCGTCAGCTAATTGGGTTGATGAAAAGGTATGCTTCGGCTGCCATGTTTGAGCTGAAATGTGATGTACTGGATGTGGAAGCTGCTGCAACTGGGAGTCGCCCTTCTATTCTTGGACAGGGTGGTTGCTCGAACGCAATTAGCTCCTAGTAAGCAAAGATCGCTTGGGGTTCGCATGTTTGTGATGAATTGTAATTTTTGTTTTATTTACTCTGTAGATATTGGGCAGTTATGCAACAATCTTGGTTCTTTGACAGGAAGCGCCGCAAGGTTAGAAACATGACTGCCGGGTCAGTCATTTTGCTGCCCGAAGAAATTAAAAACGAGTAGAAACATGATGCTGGACACGATTCTGGTTCCCATTGTCCCGGCGATGCAGAGTACGTGAAGCTAAGAAAATTGGCACCGAGGAAGAGGAAGAAGGCAGGAAATGAAGAAGTCATTGGACGTGAAGGCGTGGCACCCAGGCTGCAGAAGAAGGCTGCTGGCAATGAAGATGCATAGTAATGTGTTGAACTTGAACCTATATATGTAATTCTGTTAAATTCTGATCACTCTGTGTGTGGCACGTTGCTAGGCGAAACAATCTACCCACGTTCTCTAAGTAAAATGTACCACGACTTAGGGTTTGGAAACGCCCGAGTCGGTAGTTGAATCCGAAATTGTGATTGTGCCACTGCTATCTGAAAACAATGATCCACCAGTTCCACGATTGCTGAGGGGCAGGAGGTCTCCAAATACGACGGAATGTAAGTGGCACATAAATAAATTATTTAAGCTGCCACACTCCATGAAGCAGCAACTTATTTCAGATGCTGCACAACGACATGGCAACATAAACAGCAATGTTCTCACCGATAATGCCCAGATGAGGAGTAAATGGGTACCACTTTCTGGCCTAATATTGAGCCCGTCTATCTCACCGCCTCTCTGCTCCTGCATCCCCTGCATCTGGCGAAGCTCCCGGATCTCTAGTAACCGGGTGTACGTGCTTCCACTTTATAAATTGTGGTTGTGCCATTTGCATGCGGCACAATCCACGTAGATTATGTTTAAACAAACCACCAGTGTCAGAATACACTAGTAGAAATGGTGTCTTTGGTCCACGGTACATTCCCAATCCGGGATAGAGATCTAAATCGAGGCAGAAATTGATCTAAATCACAAATTCTTCCACAAATTAATGCGGGGTCAGAGCAATTTTTTTCCTCCCTGGAATCCGGGACCAATAGTTCAGACCGCTAGGTCAACAAGTACAAATATTACAACTTAAAAAGGCACGGGGCTTAAGCTAAATAGAACTAGTTATTACACATCTCCTTGATCTTCCTAATCTTGGCCCGATGAGCATCTTCCTGCGAGAGCAAGGATCGAATTATCTGCTCCTTCCTTTTAGCATCTTCCTTGCACAGCTTCAATTGTTTCTCTGCATTTTTCCTCGTGCACTTGTCAATACTCATAGCTGTGTACTACAGGACTTTGGCCTGGTGGAGATCGTTCCTTGCTTGAGTCAGTTCTAGCTATGCTTTAGCCTTCAGGGCCAACACCGCGTCCCTCTCCTTCTCGACTTTGATAACCTTGTCTTGGACCCACCTGATATCTCGCTTATGCTTGGTCGTGTCAACTGGTTCCCATAGATTCATCTCAACACCGTCAAGAAGTGAGCTGAATACGGATTCTTTCAACTCGATAGTCATTTCCCATAGTTTGTCTAGCGTTTTCTGCATCTATTTGCACCACTCTGGATCTACCCATTTGACAACACCATAACTTCCGCCTTGCATCATTGCACGATGTCCTTGACACCGTAGAAACCTCCTGCTTGCGTTTCGTCCTTCGAAGGCTACAAATTTAGCGGGCACATATCCATGTTTAAATACCAAAGGACCGTCTTCATCCTCTAAACCGTGATAGTCGGAGCCATACATCGTCTGGTTGGCCTAACACATCATACGCGCATGAGTAAACAGATTAGATCTAGCTCAAAATATAGATAACTGGCCACAGATGATAGAAATAGAGATGAGACGACTCACATTGAAATCACCGTCCCTGTCATCACGACGCGTTTCCTCGCCGTCTTCCCTTGAACCCATGGCGAGAAGGGTGGGGGGGGGGGTGGCTGCCGAAGAGGGGATTGGGATGGAGGCGCCGTCGGCTAGCGGCTACGGCAGGATGGGAGTGAAGTGGGGAAAGTGGCTTCGTGGGTAAGGAAGAGAAGTACGGGGAGGAAGAGAAGTAATGGGGACGTGACACTGGGATGTGGCCCACTGAACTCGTGAGACGTGACACTCAAAACAGGGGAGCGCCCGGTGTTGCCAGTTTGTCCAAAGCAAGAGTGGCCGATCATGCCGCAGAACATCCTACTCGTGGATTGCTCTCACGAAGACCATCCCAATCTTCCAAGCGCCCCAATCGAATGGTAGGTAACAATCGTCAAGCAGAACAACTATGTTACGGCGTGCCTTCTAGAAGACTCAGTCTAACGGCTACCCATGCAATGACACTAGGTGTGGTTTATGGAAGGAACAGACATGCAATGACACTGGCTATGATTCATGAAAAGAACAAACATGCAATGACACTCGCTGATCATTATGTGGTTCATGAAAAGAATAGACAGGCAATGACGCCGGTGGATCCTTATGTGGTTTGTTTAGAAGAACACACATGCAATGACACTGGGTGTGGTTCATAAGAAGAACACACACGCAATGACACTGGTGAATCCTTATGTGGTTTGTTTAGAGGAACAGACATGCAATGACACCGGTGGATCCACATGTGGTTTATGGAAGTAAAAGACATGCAATGACACTGGTAGATCCTTATGTGGTTCATGAAAAGAACAGACATGCAGTGAAACTGGGTGTGGTTCATGAATAGAACAGACATGCACTAGCACTGGGTGTGGTTCATGAAAAGAACATACATGCAATGACACTTGTGGGCCCCTCCTTATGTGGTTCATGAAAAGAATAGACATGTAGTGACACTGGTGGATCCTTATGTGGTTTGTTTAGACGAACATACATGCAATGACATAGGTGGATCCACATGTGGTTTATGGAAGTAACAAACAAGCAATGACACTGGGTGTGGTTCATGAAAAGAACAGACATGCAATGACACTGGTAGATCCTTATGTGGTTCATGAAAAGAACATACATGCAATGACACTGGTGGATCCTTATGTGGTTTGTTTAGAGGAACATACATGTAATGACTCTAGCCGTGGTTCATGAAAAGAACAGACATGCAATGACACCGGGTGTGGTTCATGAAAAGAACAGACATGCAATGACATATGTGGTTTGTTTAGACTCACACACATGCAATGACACTGGGTGTGGTTCATGAAAAGAACATAGAGGCAATGACACTGGTGGATCCTTATGTGGTTTGTTTAGAAGAACACACATGCAATGACACTAGGTGTGGTTCATGAAAAGAACAGACACACAAGGACACTGGTGGATCCTTATGTGGTTTGTTTAGAGGAACAGACATGCAATCACACTAGGTGGATCCACATGTGGTTTATGGAAGTAAAAGACATGCAATGACACTGGTAGATCATTATGTAGTTCATGAAAAGAACAGACATGCAGTGAAACTTGGTGTGGTTCATGATTAGAACAGACATGCACTGACACTGGGTATGGTTCATGAAAATAACAGACATGCAATAACACTGGTGGGCCCATCCTTATGTGGTTCATGAGAAGAACAGACAGGCAATGACACTTGTGGATCCTTATGTGGTTTGTTTAGAGGAACACACATGCAATGACACCGGTGGATCCACATGTGGTTTATGGAAGTAAAAGACATGCAATGACACTGGTAGATCCTTATGTGGCTCATGAAAAGAACAGACATGCAGTGAAACTGGGTGTGGTTCATGATTGGAACATACATGCACTGACACTGGGTATGGTTCATGAAAAGAATAGACATGCAATGCAACTGGTGGGACCATCCTTATGTGGTTCATGAGAAGAACAAACAGGCAATGACACTAGTGGATCCTTATGTGGTTTGTTTAGAGGAACACACATGCAATGACACTAGCGGATCCACATTTGGTTTATGGAAGTAAAAGACATGCAATGACACTGGTAGATCCTTATGTGGTTCATGAAAATAACAGACATGCAGTGAAATTGGGTGTGGTTCATGATTAGAACAGACATGCACTGACACTGGGTATGGTTCATGAAAAGAACAGACATGCAATGACACTGGTGGGCCCATCCTTATATGGTTCATGAGAAGAACAAACAGGCAATGACACTGGTGGATCCTTATATGGTTTGTTTAGAGGAACACACATGCAATGACACCGGTGGATCCACATGTGGTTTATGGAAGTAAAAGACATGCAATGACACTGGTAGATCCTTATGTGGTTCATGAAAAGAACAGACATGTAGTGAATCTAGGTGTGGTTCATGATTAGAACAGACATGCACTGACACTGGGTATGGTTCATGAAAAGAACAGACATGCAATGACACTGGTGGGCCCGTCCTTATGTGGTACAAGAGAAGAACAGACAAGCAATGACACTGGTGGATCCTTATGTGGTTTGTTTATAGGAACACCCATGCAATGACACCGGTGGATCCACATGTGGTTTATGGAAGTAAAAGACATGCAATGACACTAGTGGATCCTTATGTGGTTCATGAAAAGAACAGACATGTAGTGAAACTGGGTGTGGTTCATGATTAGAACATACATGCACTGACACTGGGTATGGTTCATGAAAAGAACAGACATGCAATGACACTAGTGGGCCCATCCTTATGTGGTTCATGAGAAGAACAGACAGGAAATGACACTGGAGGATCCTTATGTGGTTTGTTTAGAGGAACACACATGCAATGACACTGGTGGATCCACATGTGGGGTTTATGGAAGTAAAAGACATGCAATGACACTGGTAGATCCTTATGTGGTTCATGAAAAGAACAGACATGTAGTGAAACTGGGTGTGGTTAATGAATAGAACAGACATGCAGTGAAACTAGGTGTGGTTCATGAATAGAACAGACTTGCACTGACACTTGTGGGCCCATCCTTATGTGGTTCATGAAAAGAACAGACATGCAATGACACTGGTGGATCCTTATGTGGTTTGTTTAGAAGAACACACATGCAATGACACTAGGTGTGGTTCATGAAAAAACACACACGCAGTGACACTGGTGGATCCTTATGTGGTTTGTTTAGAGGAACATACATGCAATGACACCGGTGGATCCACGTGTGGTTCATGAGAAGAACACACATCCAATGACTCTGGTAGATCCTTATGTGGTTCATGAAAGAACTGACATGCAGTGACACTGGGTGTGGTTCGTGAAACGAATAGATGTAACACCCTCGAATCGGCCCTATGCAAGTTCTAGCCCTTTCCGCCAAACCCGCATAGAAACGATTCAAGGATGCCCACCAGGCACTTTCATGCGGGTGGAAAACGAAGTAATACCATTACACAACAGCCCTCGATGGGACCCATAGAACAGATATATACAACAACGACTCCATGAGTCAAGAATACAAATATACAATACAAAGATCCAAATCACCGTGAAAACGATAGAGCGTCCGACTACAGACAAGATGCAAATGGGGCTAAGAGCCCTGACGAATAACCAATGGCGTCCATAACCCTGCCCAGGCCAAGCCGGAAGGGTAACCCTGCTAACGACGTCGATCTCAAACCTGCTAAAACAAAAGGGGTGCCGACAAAGGGCAAAGGAAAAAGAGGAGCGTCAGTTCTGAGGCCAGTACACGGTGAGGCTAGAATTCGGCTTCTCTCACCTACATAGGTATGGTGGACTGAAGCTGTAGTGCAGCAGCACTAGACAACCTATAGAGACTCAGTAAAACTAGCGGCTATTAGAGAGGGATAAGAAAGACCTATTCGGATCCAACCTGATACTAACACTAAACATACCCATCCTGGCATTTCCCCCTCGATACCAAACAGGAAGTCAAAACCAAGGAACTCACACAGTTGGTAGTTTGATTCATTCCATTATAGTTGTAGCACTTACTAGTCAGATATAGATAGCATGAGTCATCCTCAAGCATAAATAGTGGGCAGTTTTTAATTAACCATTCCGTTATAGTTGGAACATTTACTAGTCAGATATAATTGTCCTAAGGTATCCCAAAACCCAGCAATTGTTGGCACTTTTATCACATTCCATTGGAGTTGCAATACTTACTAGGCAGGTATAGCATGACATAGATCACCACAGATCCACCAGTTGTTGGCATTTTTATTATCCATTCCATTGTAGTGAAGATGATTACTAGTCACATATTAAGTCAAATTTATAGCACTACTTTAGTTATGCTTGTCTATGATCGATATACTGTGCTCCAAGTCGTCCATAACTGCGGACACGGCTTTCAGAAAGTTTTACCCTGCAGGGGTGCACAAATAGCAACACACACTCGATCAACCTCGGAAAAACCAACTCAAAACCCAACGAGGCTTTCACGACAAAGCGGTCACAAGATTCATAAAATATTTCAGGGGGCCACCCCACTAAGCTACCCGCAACGAAGTTGGCCGGCTCCAGAATGGACCCAGGGTTGGCAAGAACGGCTGTAAACGACTGGGAACCCGAAAGTGTGACAAGGCTTGTGATACCGCGAAATCGTGCCGCGATCCAAAACAGTACAGGTCCTCCACGCACAATCGTAAATAAAGTAGTAAACATGGCATAAGTACATGATAGTAATAAAGCCCCAAACTACTTGTGGCCCCAAGAAATAGAAATGAATCAAGCTCTAGCTCAGGGGGTCCATAAGGCCTCCCGGATGTGGATAGTGCGAATAGTCAAGGAACAGGTATCAAGTACTCGGGGTCCTACGGGACACAAGTGAGCGTGGAAGAACCAAATAACATCTATTGCCCACCGATTGGGGTTTGACGATCTTGGTTCGATGTGGTTCATATTCGGTCTCGCCGGGATCGGTCTTCGAACTCCGGGAACAAGGCTCTAGGATCCATGAGAAGATCTTGACGTCTGGGGTCTCGGCGAGATTGGTCTTCGCATCCGGGAATGGGGCCTTCGGGGTATGCGTCGGAGGTTCTTCGGATCCGGGAGGGAGAGCTTCAGGTCATCGAATCGAGGTAGTGATACTTGCTGGTCCGTGGCGAACCTGCGACGTGGAATCAATGTATCTTTGTTTTTTCCTAGGCACCACGGCATCTGGGCTTCTGCAAACACATGTACTTGTACATGACCCATCACCCATCGACAGGAGCATCTGGCCACCAACTCGTTCAAAAGAACCAGGCCCTATAGATAGAACCGAGTAGGCGGTTGACATAGGTACATGGCAATGCTAGCTAGGTAAAAGGACGCACGGAGGGAGCAACCTGGGACACCGACAAGGTCGCAGGCGCGTGGCCATGGCGATGGCTTGCAGGGGGATGGGATGGGGATGGTCGAGGGCGCGTCGGCACTGAGGGGGCGCGGAGGCAGCCACTGGTGGTCGAGCTTGTAGGGGCGCATGAGATGAGGCCGCCGTCGGCGGCGCACGTGGAACGGCGAGGCGCAGGTGACTGGGGCGCTCCTGGTGGCTGAGGTCCAGGAGACCGAGCCACAGGAGAGGTTGGCGAGGCGAGCACCTGCGCGTGAAGCGGCGACCGGAGCAGAGAGGGGTGGCCGGAGCAAGCTCAAGTAGGGGCGCGCGCCGGGAGACGAGGTCGTCGGCGGTGGCTGCACGCGGACGGTGCGAGGGAGAGGCCGGGGGGCGGGGCCAAGCCGATGCGGAGGCGGCGGTGCAGAGCCAGGGAGGGTCCGGCTCGGGGAGGAGGCGGACTTGAACGGCGAGGTCGACGCGGGCTCCGGGTGGCGGCGCCCGTGGTCTTGCTCGAGTGAACGGGGATAGGAGGCGGCGTCGTGAGGGAAGGCGGCGACGGCGGAGCGAAGCTTGGCGGCGGGGTGGTGCTGCGGAGCGAGGCGGGGATGACCGGCGCTCGCGAGCCCTGTAGCGGGGGGGGGACTCGCAGGGTCGAGAGGAGCTCGGGCCATCGAACGGAAAGAGGCCAGGGAAGCGGCCGTGGCTCGGGGCGTTGGGAAGAGAGGAGGGCGCCGCCGGGCGGTTGGAGGAAGGTGGAGGCGGCAGTGGTAGGTGGCGGAGAAGAGAGCCAGGGGAGCGAGCGGGGTCGGGGTGGGGCCAGGTTTGCACGAGGATCGAGGGGGGGGGGGAAACGCATACGCGACGCGGGGCGATGGGATGGTGGGCCAAGGGGAGCGTGCGGGGCCTGTCCGTCGCTGTGGCGAGCAGAGCAGCGGCAGGTGGGGCCAGGCACGGGGATTGCTGCAGGAGATGGGGTTGGGTCGGTCGGTGGGATCTGGGGCGGGGTGTGGTGCGTGGGGCTGCGTGGTGTACGTGTGTTGCGTGCGTGTGTGTGGAGGTGTGCAGGTGGCGGGCTGGGAGATAAGATGGAGGAGGGGAGGCTGTGTGGGTTGGTTTGCTACACGCGGTGAGGTGGCAGGCGGTGATTGGTGGGAGTGAGGTGGAGGTTGGAGGCAGGTGATGGCCTGGGGTGGGGAAGCGCGTCCAGGTGGACCTGGTCGGCGGGTCGGTGGCGGCTGGGCGGGAGTTGGAGAGGGAGCTGGGGTAGGTGGAGACTAGGGTTTGAATAGGATAGGCTTTAGTTTAGGGCTTGGAGGTGGCCGGCCGGGCTTTCGGGCCTGGCGAGCTGCCTCCTAAAAATAATTGAAATTTTTTATTTATTTAAAACGGGGCTTTTGCAAACCGTATTTAGACAAACCAAAATATTCTGGAGACCCGGGTTTTAATTTGAATAAAGACGAGAAGTATTTGGAAAACAAAACTAGGCGTTTCGAAAATAGTTTAGACAAAAATCATGCATGGTGATGACGATGCTTAAATGCAAGGTGGCATGATGACATGAGCATGCAGTCACGATGATGCAACGCACAAAAACACAGCGATTTTCTAGTAGTGGTTTTAGCGGGGCGCCACAATTCGACACTACTAACAATGGATCTCGTCCTCGAGATCCGCCTCATAGTACCGGGAAGAAGGTCGGCGATCTGAATCTTCTCGCTTCATGTAGATCCTCGCGACACCACTAACAAGAGGTCGTTCTCCGTGATCGTCAAGAGAACACTCCGGGAACAAAGGGCGAAGGTAGAGGTATCAACAAATAAAGCCACATCTAGCTTCCGTGGACGGAGTAAAATTGCTGGATCCTCCGATTCAATATACAAAAGCGAATGATGAGAGTAGTCGGATGGTGATCAGTCCATCGCACACGCAAACCATTACTCTGCACATGAATAGGAGAATTTATGCAACCAACTCTCGGAATTTAGACTGAAGATCTCGACAATCGAGGTTCGGAAACAAAGCAGTGATGCAGACTCTGCATCGGATCTGGCATAGCTGATGTCGTCGCGTCGGAAAACACCGGAAGGCACAACAAGGAACAGAGAGAAGTCCAACAGATGAAGGATTCCTCAGATAGCACGAAGACCGGATGTAGAAGCACCGTCACCAAAGGAGGAAGCGAAACCCTGAAGGTACGACAGAAACCCAACCATGAGAAATCCTAGACTAGAAGAAGGGAAGAGAACAGATCCAAAACACGCAGAGGTAAGAGGAGAACAACAGAGGGGTAAGGAGTAAAATCAGACCTAATCAGATCTATCCAACCGATTTTGCAAAATAGTTTTGACACTCTACTTCGGCCGTTAGCTAGGTTATCCTAGAGGCTGGACTTGTGGGGTATCGCAACTGCTAAGCTCTGATAACACCCTCGAATCGGCCCTATTCAAGTTTTAGCCCTTTCCGCCATACCCGCATACAAACGATTCAAGGACGCCCACCAGGCACTTTCGTGCGGGTGGAAAACGAAGTAATACCATTACACAATAGTCCTCGATGGGACCCATAGAACAGATATATACAACAATGACTCCATGAGTCAAGAATACAGATATACAATACAAAGATCCAAATCACCTTGAAAACGATAGAGCGTCCGACTACGAACAAGATGCAAATGGGGCTAAGAGCCCTGATGAATAACCAATGGCGTCCATAACCCTGCCAAGGCCAAGCCACAAGGGTAACCCTGCTAACAACGTCGATCTCAAACCTGCTAAAACAAAAGGGGTTCCGACAAAGGGCAAAGGAAAAAGAGGAGCGTCAGTAGTGAGGCCAGTACACGGCGAGGCTAGAATTCGGCGGCTCTCGCCTACATAGGTATGGTGGACTGAAGCGGCAGCGCAGAAGCACTAGACAACCTATAGAGACTCAGTAAAACTGGCGGCTATTAGAGAGGGATAAGAAAGACCTATTCGGATCCAACCTGATACTAACACCAAACATACCCATCCTGGCATTTCCCCCTCGATACCAAACGAGGAAGTCAAAACCAAGGAACTCATACAATTGGTAGTTTTATTCATTCCATTATATTTGTACCACTTACTAGTCAGATATAGATAGCATGAGTCATCCTGAAGCATAAGTAGTGGGCAGTTTTTAATTAACCATTCCGTTATAGTTGGAACATAAAAAGAACAGACATGCAATGACACTGGTGGATCCTTATGTGGTTCATGAAAAGAACAGACAAGCAATGACACTGGTGGATCCTTATGTGGTTTGTTTAGAAGAACACACATGCAATGACACTAGATGTGGTTCATGAGAAGAACACACACGCAATGACACTGGTGGATCCTCATGTGGTTCGTTTAGAGGAACAGAAATGCAATGACAC